>JABFPK010001923.1:0-10875 GCA_022817445.1 Habroteleia sp. ZL-2020
TATTTCACCTTAAATGATCCTATTGGCAACAGATAAAGTCGCCATCTGCTGCCATTTATATCATTCAATCTTTAGAAATACCAATTATTCCAATAACAAATATTTCTGTAATGTTTCTGCTTCTGCTGAAACTAAAGCTCCATACATCCCGCGTCGTTTAAATGACTCAGAGATCTCTGATGACTCTCTCCCATTTGTAACCCTTATAACCTAACTGTTCCCACACGTTTTTCCCGAGTTTGAGGTTTCGCTAGGTTTTAAACTTGTTGAAGAATAAGAAATTGAGAACAAGAATAACACACATTAATATTTATGCTTCAGTGGAGATTGTATATCAAGTTTTCTTTTTATCTTATTATTAATTATTGGCGTAAGAGAACAGTGGCATTCTTCACAGCCATTAAACAAACCAAACAACTAGAAGAACATTACCATTATTCGTTAAATAAATACAAGTTTACAAATATATAAAATTATTGTTTTTTATATTAAGAAGCAGTATTAAATATATTAAATTCTTGTTTACATATTGTTGTATATAAATTTTAAGGAAAAAATAAATGGTATTCATATAAATTATAGGAGATATTAGGAGATATTTATATCTAACCTGGTTACTTTTATAGGTTAGAGACTCAATATACAATAAATTTATTTATTTATTCAGAAAGAAACTATAATAAACATAAAAATGAAATTATAACACAAGAAATTAAATATTATTTAAATTATATTAAAAATACTTTTACATTTTTTAGGTTTATGACTATTAAGTTTTATATTTGTATCTGGGCTTTTATATTATTAAATCCAAAATGACTTCAATTATAAAAATCCATGCTATATCAGGTGCAATGGATGAATCTCCACCTTGTTATTTATTACAAATTGATGATTTAAGAATATTGTTAGACTGTGGATGGGAAGAAAGCTTCGACGAGGACTATATCATACAATTAAAGAGGTAACATCGTTTCTATTTAAAATTATTAAAATAAGGAACACAATATTAGAAACATTAGCAATATATTATAATTTAATTATGGCTGAAACAATAAATAAGTAATTACTTGTAAAAGAATTATTTTTGTAATTTGTATAAAATGTATTTCTTACAATATTGTAGTTTTAAAAAAATTTCTTGTATAATTCCAAAAACTTTTTTTTTATATTTTTTATTGTAACACATGAATAATTTTACATTATATATTTTCAAGTACTTAATTATTTTTCTATTATAAAATTTTTTTAAAAAAATTATAAATTTTCTAGTTCTGATGATGGCCGATGTTCTAAATTGTAAATAAAATAAATTTCATATATAATATAATTTTTCTTCATTTGGCATTCATCTTTATTATTTTATAATTTGTTTAAAAAATTAAGTTATTGTATTAAAAATGTATATATTAATAGCATTCAACATTTTTCAGAATATTATAATTGTCCAAATATTCATTATACACGAAGAAAAATAAAATTTCAAATTCTACAATATTTTCTAGATTTTTCGAACTATTGGAAACAAATTAAAAAATGTATTAGACAGTACGGTAATATTTGGTACATTTTCTGAAAGATATAAATATATATATAAATATATATAGTATATATTAAATATTCTAATTTCCAAAGTTTCCAATAGTCTGAAAAATCTAGAAAATATAGTAAAATTTTAAATATTATTTTTCTCTGTGTATATTTTAGCATTACATTAAACTAATTAATGTTAATTTTACTATATATTATAAAGTTAAAAAAAAAATATATATATATATTTTTTATATATATATATATATATTTTTTTTATATATATATATATATATATATATTTATTTTATTTATATATATATTACAAGTTTATAACATTTTATTAAAATTTTGCAAGTGAAAATTAATAATAATTATCAAAAATTTATATTTGCCAATTAAAATACTGTTTTTAGATATGTCAATCAAATTGATGCAGTTTTATTGTCATACCCAGATCCACTGCATTTGGGAGCTTTACCTTTTCTGGTTGGAAAATGTGGACTTAGTTGTCCTATTTACGCAACGATTCCTGTCTACAAAATGGGACAAATGTTCATGTACGACACATACCAGGTACTGAAATGTTTAATATTTACTCATGGCAAATTTTACAAAATGAACTAACATTATTTGTTGATTTTCATGTCCTACGAAGTCTCGTCATAATATAGAAGATTTTGATCTTTTTACCTTGGATGACGTTGATGCTGCTTTTGATAAAATAGTTCAATTAAAATATAATCAAAGTATTAGTTTGAAAGGGAAAGGTTACGGCGTGACCATAACACCACTTCCGGCGGGGCACATGATAGGCGGCACGATATGGAAAATTCTTAAGATCGGCGAAGAGGATATAATCTACGCAGTCGATTTTAACCACAAAAAGGAACGCCACTTAAATGGGTGTGAACTGGAAAGACTTCAGAGACCATCACTTTTGATTACTGATGCTTTTAATGCTTCTTACCAACAGGCTAGACGAAGAAATCGGGATGAAAAGCTAATGAGTTAGTTTGAATCAAATTTATTTAATATATTTTATGCATTTTTATTAAATATTAAATATTAGATATTTAAACTTAGTTCAGTATCGAAACAGATGAAAGAAAAGTATTTTAATTGGCAAATATAAATTTTTGATAATTATTATTATCTTTAACTCGCAAAATTTTAATAAAATGTTATAAACTTGTAATATATATATGTATTTATTTTATATATATGATTTAATTATATAATAAATTGATTTAACATTCACTCGTATTTAGCAAACATTTTACAAACATTACGAGGCGGTGGAAATGTTTTGGTGGGCGTTGATACCGCTGGTCGCGTTTTGGAGTTGGCTCATATGCTGGATCAGTTATGGCGAAACAAAGAATCTGGACTTTTAGCATACTCCCTAGCCCTTCTTAACAATGTCAGTTACAATGTCGTTGAATTTGCAAAGTCACAGATTGAATGGATGAGTGATAAATTAATGAAAAGCTTTGAAGGCGCGAGAAACAATCCTTTTCAGTTCAAGCATCTCCAATTGTGCCACAGTATGGCAGAACTTAATCAAGTTCCTAATCCAAAAGTGAGTAGAAAAATAAAAATACTTTTAACTTCTTTTAATTATATAATTCTTATTATAAAAGTATGGAGTTTTATAAAATATAATAGATAGAATTTGTCATAAAAGTATAGACATTAGAAACTAATTTGAATAAATGTTTAATAATATTGCATATTAAGATGATGCTTAAAGCATTAATTACTAGATTAGTGTATTCTTTATTTTTATTGAAAAAATTATGAATAAAAAGTTGAAATTGATTCATTCGATTTTTGCAACGTGGGAGAATTTTATAAATAAATAAAATTGAATTCGTATGCAATATTTTGACCTAGTGACACAATTTTTAATAAAATTTAAATTTTATTTATTTATAAAATTCTCCCACGTTGCAAGAATCGGATGAATCAATTACAGGAAATAATTCAATATATTTTAAATAATATTTAAAAATACAGCTCTGTCATAGCAGACTTTAAGCATCACCTTAATATATATTAAATTTATTTTTTAATATAAAAACTTATTATAATTTCAGGTTGTTTTGGCTAGTACACCTGATATGGAATGCGGATTTTCGCGAGAACTTTTCCTTCAGTGGTGCGGCAATCCACAAAATAGTATCATTTTAACTAGTAGAAGTTCTCCCGGTACCTTAGCTAGAGAATTGATAGATAAAGGTGGAAATAGAACTATAACATTAGACATTAAAAAACGTGTTAAATTAGAAGGACCTGAATTGGATGAGTACAATAAGAAAGAAAAATACAAACAGGAACAATTAAAACAGGAACAGATGTGTGTTTTTTAATATTGTATTATTAAAATGTAATTTAAATTATACCCATGGCAACCTACCAGAATCAGTTACTATTTACAAATTTGAGATATTCAAGTTTAAAGTTTAAGGGGGTAACGCAAGTCTGCTCCAATGGAGTTAAGGTGTTCTTAAATATTATTTGTTTGTTATTGAATTAGTTATTGAGTAAATATTCAGACGATTCTTAATTAATGGGAGAATACTATATTAAATAAAAAAATGGTTTTAATGTTCTAATTTTTCTTAATTTACGGAACTCGTTTTTTCCACCTCAAAAACTATTTCCGTACTTACAGCAACAATTCATTACAAAAAATGTATCTTTTGCAAAAAAAATATTTTCCCAGAGTGAAAAAATCGCGATTATTTCAAACTAAATTTTTTCGTTTTCATAAGAAATATATTTACAAAAACCCTAATCTAGTAATTAACGCTTGAACAACCACCTTAAACAATTAATTATTTTTATTTTCCATTAAAGAGATAAAATTAGAACTTTATATGATTCAGGTATGAAAAATAAGTGATATACATTATTTTTAAGCACAAAAATATATTTAAAAAGAAGGAAAATTGGGCTTAACTCCAATTTTTGTATATATAATATTAGTTAACTCCTTCTGACTAATTAAATGAAGTTAACTAATTTGGAAAACCAAATTTGTTTGAAAAATATGCATTGCAAAGTTCTAATATATAGTGTATATATAACTGAGTCATATGGAAGTTTCTTTCGTTTAACTTAATTTGTAAATAAACTAGAGTTAACTGGTTCTGGTATACTCTAACAAACGTGTATATTATACAATTATTATTAATTACAGGGAAATTGCAGATATTAGTTCAGAGTCGGAAGATGAGAGTGAAATACGAAGCGGAAAAGGAAAGCATGATTTGCTTGTCAAACAAGAAACAAAACCCGGATTTTTTAAACAAAGTAAAAAACAGCATCCAATGTTTCCATTTACTGAAGAAAAGGTTAAGACCGACGAGTATGGAGAAGTTATTAGGTATACATTCAATTACTTAAATTGTCTAATCTTTAAAATATAACAAATATCAATATACTTTAAACTGAATAATAAACCCCCTTTCTAGAACTGTTACACTTTTTTTATTACATGTATTTGATTTGCTCATTTTGAGCATTAATCATGAACAGTGTGTTATTTTTATTTAATAATTAATTTTTGACATAAAAAAATCATCATAACTATTAATCTATATATAATTATAGGCCAGAGGATTACAAAATAGCCGAAGTCAACATGGAAGTAGACGACAATAAAGAAAATCTTGAATTAAAACAAGAAGAACCGGTATCTCATCCCGAAACGGTTACGAATGTTGCAACAAAATGCATACAAAATACTCGAACAGTCACAGTTAATGCATCTGTAACATATATTAATTTTGAAGGTAGATCCGATGGAGATTCGTTAAAGAAAATTCTACTGCAGTTAAGGCCCAGGCGAGTGGTTTTAGTTCGTGGATCACTGAAAGATACCGAAATTATGAGCAGCATTGCCCAAAGTACGGGAGCACGAGTATTTGTTCCACGAAAGGGAGAAACTTTGGATGCTACTATGGAAAGTCATATTTACCAAGTAAGTTATAAATTATTTACTCTCAATTTTGTGGAACAATTAAAATGGAATATCTTGCAAACAAATTACTTGTGTAGTATTTATAACAAATTGCGATATATTTAATTAATTAACTTTATTAATTAATAAATATTTAACTATAGGTTCGTTTAACTGACGCCTTAGTTAGTGGATTGCGGTTCTCCCGCAGTAAAAATGATTCCGAAGTTTCCTGGGTTGATGCAATGATTGCAGCTAGAGATCAGATCTGCTGTGACGCTATTAGCAATACTGATGTCGATACTTTTGAACAAAATGAAAAAATACTTACCTTAGAACCGTTAACAATGAATGATGTAAGCTGTTTTTTAAAATACTATTTTAAAGGCATTGTATATTAACATTTTTCTTTTACTAATTATATTTGAATACGTTTTCAGTCAACCGGTCATCACACCACATATATAAATGAATTGAAGTTATCTGACTTTAAACAAACTTTAAATAAGTGCAACATTATATCGGAATTTAGTGGCGGCGTTTTATGGTGTTGCAATAATACTATAGCTGTTAGGAAGGTAAGAATTGACAACTTAGGCAGCATTTGTATAGAATTATTTATGAATTATTTATAATAATACTTATTTATTTTAGCACGAAGCGGGAAAAGTCATACTCGAAGGCTGTCTTTCAGAAGAATATTTTAAAATCCGTGAATTATTATATGAGCAGTATGCAATATTATAGTACTTTTTAGATGAACAACACACATATTTTTGACGTAGTAAAAATTTCATTATTTATATACTTAATAGCATAACGATCATTTTACAGCGTAGCATTATACGGATTGAGCAAAATGAATTTAATGAAAAACGAAACTAGCAATTTTATTACATAATGATCTTGTTATATTTTCGAACTGTGCAAATATTGAAAAAGTTTATAAAGCATTTATATATTATAGACTTTTTATATGTGAACAATATAATCTTGAAACAAAGTATAAATGTATTTTTATATATTATACATTAACTTGCGATTTATCAAAAATTATATTAGTTGCGAATGTAAAATTAAGCTATAAGTAATAGCGATTATTCCAATAGTTCTTAAAAATAAGAAAAAATCATTATCGTCGTTTAATCTTGCAATGTTAAATGTTTTTTACAGTTTTATATTTGAATTTTAGAATCTTGAAACGTTTAAATAATATTATTTAGGAACATGTGGATAATAATGGAATTTCCAAACATTATGGATAATAAAATTGTTGATTCTCAATAAGTAAAAATATGTTTTTATATTTTGGACGAATTTTTATAAACAAACATTTTGATTTTTACCCAGATGTTCTTAAGTAACATGTAAAGCATTTCAAGTTAAAGAAACGCATTGAAATAAATTTTTACTTTAAAAATATTGCAAAATATGAATAAAGAATCGATATTATTGTCCTTCACTACCATAAATATGATTAAATGGGCACTCAGAGGAAAGTAAATAGAATAATTACCCAATATAAATTTACAAGCAAATCTTCGGTTATTTTTATTAACATTTTTATATTATTTTATTGGCCTTTGTCATCATTTGACATTATATATAATGTTTATTTTACATTCTCTTCAAGTTCGTAAAATTAAAGTGTTTCTAGATTCTGGGGATCTATTGCAATGAGCGTATGAAATCGCGCCAACAATACTTATATAAATTGTTTAGGGGTAAACATCAGTAAACATAGAAATTGGTGAGCTATTTACATATTTTATGGCAATTTTAACAATACGCTTATTGAAGACTGAAGTTAGGCTGGAAAACTGGTTGCAAGTTACAACAGTGGGGAAAATGTTGGGAAAAATTAGGGAAAATCATTTTAAAGTATATTTCAGTGAGGGAAACCGAGAAAACTGAATTTCTTCTTTTTGCGTCATCTCGTGGTGTATTTTCTTACCCGAGAGAAGTGAATTATAAGAAGTGCATACTTTGCATGTGTGCTTGGTGTATATCGTATATATACCATTATCAGCAATAGTAGAGATATACATTATTTGATATAAATACGATAGGTATCTGTACATACAGCGTACGAATATATAAGCGATATTAAACAAGTGTGTGGAGAGTCGCTGAATATTTACGGAAAACTCTCCTATAAATGAGGTTAAGTTATTAATTTAAAAAATTTAAAGTGAATTTTTTATATTTATTTTATTATATATACTACAGTAATTTAGTGTTAAAAAAAGTACAATTATGAGTAAAGAAAAAAAAGAAATAAATATTTATAGAGATACGCCAGTGAGATATCTAGGTAATTTGTTTAAAACAAAACTTTATTTCACTTTTTAATTATTAGATTGTAGAGAGTGGTTATATGCAATAGTATTTCCGTGCATGTAACCAAAATAAACGTGTATAAAACGTTTTGTGTTATGCTCCGTGTCACGTCCTATGACTTGTTCCGTGTACTATAATATTTTTCCATGCAAATATTTTGTGGTATGAAATTTACTAATTCTTTTCATTTCAAATCATAAAAAGTCAATGACATTCTGTAAAGAATTAAATGTCCTTGATATTGCAAAATTGTCTCTAATATATTATATATCTTATATAAGCAAATATAGCTACGATATATTATGATTTAATTTTAGAAAGATATTTTCTTTTGTATATGCATATTTAATTTTACTTCGAAACAAACAACTAACCTAAAAGATCATTAAAAAGACTACATTCTATTTATTATTATAATATATAGTATATTTTTTTTAATTTACAGGAATTTGTAAAAATATTATGATTTGTGTGTGATAGGCAGAATTTTTTAAAAGGATAACTGGGTAACAATTTCAGTTTTATAAATAAATAATGAACTTATTGTTAAAAGTGTTACAATTTCGCAATTTTATAATTATTGTATCGATATATTAATACATATTAGTTCTTTTCATCAAACAATTATATTTAAAGTATTGCAAAATAAATTTACTTATAAAAATACAGGATATAATACCAATTTAGGTTAATATACAATATTCAGTAAAATGTTTGTAAACATTTTTTTCCTAATTTGTTTTCATTTTTAAAACTGCTTTTTCTTTGGCGATGTATTACTTAAGGAAAACATTTGGTTAATAACTCAAAGTTCTAAAACAAGAGTTATCACGTTCCTGCTCGAATCTTGGACAAACGAAGAAGATGAGCATAAAAACTGAGCACTTCAATCTTATCACCAAGCTGAAGTGTATATTAAAAATCATTCTCTCTTCAACCAGATGATCTATGAGGGCCCATACCGTTCATCACACATCGTAGGACACTGGAAATACTGGAATTCGAGAAACACCCTCATAAATTTGATTTATTTATTTTATTCACATATCTGTGTTATTAATTATGTAAAAATAATTCATGCATGAATCAAAGTGAATCTATTCACCATCATAAGGTGGCCATGTTCTTAGTTGCAAGGTAGAAAACTTCTTATATTAAAAGGCAAGAAAAAATTGACAAGAACAAAAATTTTATTGAAAAATTTTATTTTATTATTAAAAGTATAATTGTACTTCTCTTTATGTGAAAATATATAAATACATTGAAAAATAATACCCATGTAAAAATGTATATATATGACATATACGGGATATATATGAAACATATATGTGAGCTAATACATATATGGAACATATATGGAAGAATATATGACAATATATATGATAACATATATGGAAGCATATATGGAAGAATATATGACAATATATATGATAACATATATGGAACCATATATGGAACATATATGGAAGCATATATGGAACCATATATAGAACCATATATGAAACATATATGGAAGCATATATGGAACCATATATAGAACCATATATGAAACATATATGGAAGCATATATGGAAGTATATATGGAACCATATATGGAAGCGCATATGGAACATATATGGAAGCATATATAGATTAGTTCATATATATAGCAGATATGTGACACATTTATGACACTTTTATGGCTACATTTATTGCATATACATGTCACACATAGATTAGCTCACACATATGGCAGATATATGCTAATTTTTACATTTGTATCTTACACCTAATGTTGAAGAGGAGGGGGATCTCGAATATATAGATTTACCATCAAGATTGCACTCCTTCGGTAGTCTTTAGCCCCATTTCATATCTGCACGACATATGTCTAGCATAACCGATATAGTGATTGCCGCTAGCAGATTTCTTTGGTCCTGTTTTGGACCGTCAATGTTAGTCATTATCTTCAACATTGCCGTCTTTTTCGCTAACGCAGCGCAGCTGCTCAGCAAATTGCAATCTAGCATTAATCAGAACGCTTAGATACCTAATGCAAGCCCGAAAGTGGATTCCTAGCCGCCCGAAGGTCAAGATTATGGTTTCACCTTGCGGCTGGTGAAAAAGCACCAAGTCAGTCTTGCGATCCGCTATAGCGGATACAGTTATATTCAACTGATACCACAGCTATAGCTATAGGCTCACAGCAATTAAACAACGCCATTTGGCGATGGCAGTAAAAACCACACAGCCACGTCATCCACAATTCCAATATTTTGTGCTCATTGAGGTAATCAGCCATACACGTTTAAGACGTCATTTATATTTTTTTTCTATAAATGTCTTTGAATGAGACTCTTGCGTTTGTAGATTGTGAAAGGAAATAAGTTATTTCTCTAAGCAATATGGATATATAGTACACGGAATGTAAAAAGAAATTGTTCCAGAGTCAAAATAAATTTTGAATTTGAATATAATGATCAAGTTGCTTATTTGAATATTTGTTACGTTTATATGAGTATGTATTATATTGAATATATCGTCCCCTCCAAAGAATATCATGCCATCTTAAGTTTTTTTTATGTTATTTTTCATTTAAAATTTGAGATACTATGGTTTTTACCAACAATTTGAGATGCCATGATATTCTTTGAGGTTGATACATTATAAATATTTTGGTTTTTTGCGTTGCGATTAAAGGTTTATTGTCCAAAACTATATTAAAAACGGGTCAATGAAATTTGTTCAGATTCTATGTGTATGAAATTCCAAACGTTTTTTTCTCAACGAATTATCTAACTGATCAATTTGTTTAAGTTAATCGTATGTAATATTGTTAAATAAAACTAAAGAATTTGTTATGCAAAATATAAAATTCAAATATATATGCTATTATTATATACATTTAATTAAATATAACGTACCAATTAAAAAAATTTGTTGAGAAAAAAAGTTTGGAACATCACATATATCAGATTCTTTGAGATGTTTTTCGAACCATTTCATGCAATTGATTCTGTCTAACAAGGATCTTGAATTATGCACACGTTTAATATTAC
>JABFPK010001925.1:0-10871 GCA_022817445.1 Habroteleia sp. ZL-2020
CAATTATATCGTGCGAAAAAACACCTCCAGCTGTAGGATTCGAACTCGCGACGCTGTGGTTAAGTCAAACGCTTTAATTACTTAGCTATTGAAGATAGATGACGTCTACGATAAACCCGGTCAAGCAATTTAAGCAATTTAATTTTTCACTTCCTTTATATAGTGTCAAATATTTAAAAAAAAAAACAATTATAATATTTGTTATAAATAAAAAACACTTAATAAATATGTTTTTTGATGAAAATAAAGTATTTAGAAAATAAAATAAAACAAAGCATTGTATAAATATCCAGAAAAATTGAAATATCTTTTATTTTTTAATAGGATTTAATATTTACAAGAAAATATATTGTTATGTCAACCAAAAACTTTTGTTTGGGTCAACTAATTATAGTCAACCAAACTATTTAGTTGCACATAATCATTTATTTTTCTGAGTGAAGTTCTTTGGCTGTATTTGCATGCAAAATTAATATTCAAGATAAGTATTGCCATTATTTATATTAATTCAGGAAGTTTTAATGCAAAAGTATTATTGAGCAAGAAGCAAAAAGGAAGTGAAGAAGCAATTTATTTTGAAACAGGAAGCATGATGTTTATGAAACGGCAACAACAAACAATTTGTTAATTGTCCTAATCGAATGCGTACACTTAGCAGCGGTGTTTTTGAATAATGCGAATTAAATGACAATAAATCATAAATCAACGACCACTAAATTTCTTGTTTGCAGAATAAATCGATGCTTCGCTTGATCGCTTATTTAACCGCATAAACTTGATTCGCTTGCAAAGTAATATAGCAAGTCACACTTGAATTAAATTCGACCTTAATGTGCCATTCGTCAGTGCATGTTTGCGTAGCCCTGATATCATTTCAATAATAATTGAAAACCTTTTTTGCGCTTCAAACGTACAATAAGCCGAGTATCATAAAATATACAATTTAACAAATATTGCCACACGTGAACGTTCCGCTTGGTCGCAAAAATTCACTTAAATTATACAGATAACAATAAATCTGGAAATCAACATTATAAAGTTAAAAATAAAATGCTCGCATAATTCACGCGGAGAATTAAACATTAAAATTTACTGCTAATTTTCGTTATAATTTTATAACGTCATTGCGAATTCACCATACTTCTCCATAAATTTATGCATCGCCTCTACTGAATATATATTAAACTTCACGGCATAAAGAATAGGAAATTTCCATAAAACTTTTTAGCGAATTTGCAATAACTTGATTTGCGTACGAAATCGCGCAATAAACAAATACCGCTGGGGCGTTTATTTGCACCGGTCGAATCTCGAAGGAAACCAAGGAAAAACAAATCCCGGATAAAACTTAGTATTCGGCGTACAAACTTTTGACAAATGTCACGGCATGACTTTTATAAATTGACTTTTCGCTGTCTCGACGCGCTTATAAATATTTGAATGCCATCGAGTGCGGATCGCGTGTACTTTCGCTCGATACGGACTTTTTGTTCGGTCTCGTTAATAAAACGGGGTCAGGGTTTTCGGGATCGTTGACTCGTGGCCATTTGTAACTATTTGAAGGAGACGCGCGGCGTAATTTCGCGCGCGGACAGTCCGGAGGTCGGGCGAAAAAAGAGAGGAGCATGGATCATTTAAATTCACCGGTGCAAACTCAATGGATGTGTACTGCAAAATCACATTTACTATAATCACTCAGAAAACTGGTTAGTTGTGTCAACAAAAATTTGGTTTTCCCAACGAAATAATTTAGCAGAAATATGGCAAACCAAATTTTTGGTTCACGCAACTAAATAATCTTGTTCGTTTAACAAAAGCATAATTAAATTATCTCAACCAAAAATTTAAGTTGATATACCATTATATGTTACGTACATATAGTAATAATAAACTATAGTAATACCATAGTTACATATAGTAATAGTAAAATAACTATAATAAAACCATAGTTGCAGATACCACAATAAACTGCAGATAAAATTGCCGTATATCTTTTTATAATTGTAAAATAATATCGCGCGAAAAAATTCCTCCAGCTGTAAGATTCGAACTCGGGATGTTGCGGTGTCTGTCGAACACTTTAACCACTTGGCTATTGAAGATACATGACGATTATTATAAATCTCTTAAACCCGGTCAAGCAATTTAGGCACTTTAACCTTTCACTTCCTTTATAGTGCCAAATATTTAAAAAATAAACAAACAATTATAATATATATTATAAATAAAAAACACTCAATAAATATATTTTTGATGAAAATAAAATATTTAGAAAATAAAATAAAACAAAACATTGTATAAATATCAAGAAAATATTAAATATCTTTTATTTTTTAATAAGATTTAATATTTACAAGAAAATATTTTGTTATGACAACCAAAAACTTTTGTTTGGGTAATTATAGCCAACCAAAATATTTAGTTGCACATAATAATAAAATATAATATTTATAATATAATAATATTTTAATAATAATATTTTTCTAAGTGATACTACAACAGTACTAGCGCACTTTTATTTTGCTTACGTCAATTCATAATCTGTTTTTCATAATTTTACTCTGATAACAATTTTATTTTTCCAAAATTTGTTGAAATGGTTGAACAAATAAAACAAATTACCATATCATTCATTTCTCTTATCGTTCTTGTGTTTCGAATATAAAATATTGTGCTCGATTTCAGATATTGAAATTACAAAAAATCGTCCGATCGTTCAACATTTTTCTAGCTTCGACGCGTCGCTATCATATTCTAGGAAGCAACGCAACCATGAGACAGTTATAAACGAGAAAGAAAGAAAGAAATCGAAATCAGATCGCGGTTTTCGCGGCTTGTACTGGCAGAGACGGGGAAACAGAAATCGTATCTGCCCAAGAAATCGTAAAGTTTCTTATACGCTCCGAATGCTCGATAAAGCTGAAACTTTATTCCCAAAGTGTTTAAAGCGAAAAATATATATTCTCGCGGAAAGCGTTTCAAATGAAAAGTCTTGCCGCGCGAGTAATAAATACAAAATTATTGCGTTTGGGGGGGGGATATGAGTTGTCGATACGACGGAAAAATTGTTATTTCAATGCGTGACCGCGAGACAATGTACGTTATCGGGTTCCGTTTTATTCGCTACCTTTTTATGTTTAAACGAAATAAAAAGCTCTCTCTGCATTATCTATTTTTAAGTCTTACCATATATACAAGATAAGAGTGATTTTCAAAATGCACTTATAGTTGCTTTACTACATTGACACACTTACGCACATACACATATACGATAGAAAATTTATTTCTTATCATTCAATTCCACTTTTCTCCATTTGTATTTTTATTGATTTTTTATTAAAACTAAAATTATTGAATAACAAAGTCAACGATATTTTTCCGTTGCTATGAGATAGTGTACACCAAAAGCACGAATTTGCATGATATTATCGAATACTATAATTACATCAAGTGTAATGTAATATCCGGCGAAATTTTTTCATCAAGAGTAAATGTTGTTCGCTGCAAGCGCTTTTGATGTTGGACATCAAGCTCTTTTGACGAAAAAGCTCTACGTAGCTTCATAAAATTATATTTTGTTTTAACCTACGTTTTCCATTAATAAATTATGATTTTTTATTTGGGTTATACAATACAATGTGTGCTAAAAAAGTTAATGTAGATGTATATATATAAGGTTTTAAAAAATATTTCCATTTAAAACGATATATCCAGAATATATATTGCCCATTTTACAAATCTTCTCATCTATATTATATATAATAAGCTATAAGATACAAGAAATTATATTTTTCTGCGTTGAAATGAATACTATGGCATAAGTATGGCTCAAGGCTGGATCATAATCGCGAGCCAATCATACGTCATACTACTGCCTTACTTATGTCTATTTTCGCCAGTCGTATGCCGTATAGTTTGTATTTTTTCTTATTATTGCCAACCTAACGCCATACTTTACCGTACTAGGGTTCTACTAGGGTTATTTCACTAAAATATTTTGCAATTTTTAAATTTAAATCGAGTTTTTTGTAATTCTAATACAAGTTTTGCTCAGAACTGGTATCCACGCCACCAGTATCGAGGCCATATGCACATGTAACGCCGGGCATAAGATTGGCCCCGATCGGGAAGCCTACTTTCTTAACCACGTTTGATCCTAAGATGGGCCCAGTAGGATAATTTTGTTTCCTTCAAATTAATTAACCGTCATATGATTATCTGAAGTTATTCAGCCATGACCCCTTATAAGTAAATCCATATCTGGGCCCTTTAGAGGGCATTTCTGCGGCGTTACATGCCTTTTCGGGGACTGGTGTATTATATTAAGAACCTGGTGTGGGCCCGACAAGGAAAACTGTCATCCCGTTTGCCATGCTTCATCCTGACCAGGGCGTCGTTTGTAATGTGGCCAAACCGATTTCATTAAAAAAAGAATTCTTTTATTTTTTGATAAAAAAATTGGGTTTAAGAAAAATATGATTGAGAAAAAGATTTATCTTTTATCACGAAACTGTATATATTATGTTATTATAACGTAGAAAAGGGAAAATTTGCAAATTTGAATGCATTTATTAGAGAAAGTTTTCACGTTATGTTTGCAATGGGAAAGATAAAAAACATATTTTTTTTGGAAAAGTGAAAACTAATTGCAACACGGAGCCGTGATTTTCAGATGCACCGTGTGTTCCTGGGGGTATTAGCTGCGTTATCACGCCCGACACGACTTCAATTGCGGTCTATCAATTTGTCATCCATTCTAGCGTACCGGCGAATTAAAGAACCAACTCGTGATCCTGGCGTCGTGACGAACGTGTGTGAACCGCCGTTGAATCACGCTCTCGCGGAACGGCAAAACTATGCGGGGACTATCAACACGGTTCCCATTCCGTGAAAGTTTTCCGATTGTTGCACGCGGAAAAGTCTATGGGAATCATAAAACTTTCGCCGCACACAGATCAGTAGTTCTTCATCTCACATTTTGCGAATTTGATAATTCTCTTTTCTGATAAACCTACCCGAGAATCTTAACCTTTAAAGTAGGTTGTGGACAATGCACATTTTATTTATTTGATTTCGTAACACTGATCATCCGATACTTTGTGAAAGAAAATATTGTGAGATTCATAATCTCTTCCATCTTGAATATTTTTGAATAGCAAAATGTTCGCAAAACTACTTTTATATAGAGGAATAAATAAAATAATAATAATTAATTTTATATTAATTATATGATTATTTTAATGAAACATTTTTATTCCATTATTTTATTTTCAATAATTTTTTTACATACTTTTTCGTATGTAAATAATGCAAATTATATTTTATTACACACGGTGGTGTTTTATTTAATTTTACGATGTTTTTTATGTTTTATTAAATTTTTGTGATAAATGGGTTTTTCACGCGCAACCAAAAAAGTATTTAAAAAATTAAACGCAAAAGATATCTACAAAAGGAATTCTGTGAAAATGAGTAAATGTTTAAATTTTGAAAAACGTTGCTTTCTATTGCACTCTTCCATCGACCGCGCGTGGAAATACGCCGCGATAAAAGGCAGCGTAGTTTATGACGAACTGCGGTTATGTCATTTGAGGATTTAGGTTTTTAGATCAGAATCGGGATTGATTGATGAGTCAATGTGTCTTATTGTCGTGACTACGGCTTGAGCAATAGTATTGTTTATATTGGCGAGATAAGAGAAATCGAGTGCGATGACTTTTGTGAGGGTCTCTAGATACAAAGCAAAATATTTTTAAACAGAATCTGAAACTTTTCATTCGTGTATTCAAAAATAAAAAAAGAAAATAAAAAACGCAAATTTAAACACAAATTTAATTACCATCTTATTTCTTTTGTTTCAGGTAAGGCTTTGGAGATCTAAAATATTATATCCCAGCAAAAACGCAATCAGTGAAACATATAGTTCAAAGTACGTATAAAAAGGACTTTTTATAATTCGTCAAATAAATCATAAAATCTCCAATTGTGGGTCGAGATTTTGAAAGCCAAGGTATTGTCTTTCGAACGAGGGAACGAGCAATATTTTGTTATTTTTATAGTTTGTTGCTTGCATGCTGTAATTTTTCAAGAAGTGAAAACAGGACAAACAAGCTCCTACGACTTTTTGCTCGTAATTTATATTGCACAAATGATATCATTTGTATCACTTTATGTACCTCATTTGTTTCTATTTGCATCTTGGTACAATTCTAAGTATCATAATCCGCTTGACGTAAGATCAAAGGAATGCAACATAAGAGAGCTTAGTGAGATCAAAGTGACGTCTACTGTAAAAATATTTGAACCCATTCTAATTACGTCATGAACAATTTCATTGTGCACAAATCTTTGGGTAAAAGTATATGCATTATCAAAGGTAGGCCAATACCAAAGGTAGGACAGACCATGCGTTCGTTCAGAAAATAAACAGCACAACAAAATACGTAATTAAAATAATGTTACTCGATCCATAAAACGTTGTTTTGATTAGGACAATTGAGTTTTGTCGTTTGAAATCTCATTACTTTGGTCCACGTGCGTTCAAAGAACCTGCTATTAAATTGAGAATCTCTTGTTTATTTTGTCGCACGTGATGTTTTTGATTTCTGTATTATGCAACAGTAATGACACGAAGTAAAATGTAACACAGATGCATCGAATGGAATCGTAAATCCAATTGCCATGGCGTGACGTAGATTGAAGGCAAACGTTCACTCGAATGTAATATGTGATCTTTGAAGTGGCTATTAATTTTAATGTCAAAGTTAGAAGGGACAAGGATTTAATCATGATTGTTTTCAATTATTTAACGGTTTAAATTTTTATAATAATATTTTAGTTTATAATAATGTGCCGTTCAAAGCTACTCAATAAAATAAAAGAATCCATGTAGTAATTAAAAGATAGCCTAATATTGGTTCTATGGCAATTGCTGGCCGACCGAAGGTGAGAAACACGATTTTCCTCTGGCTTCAAAAAGAAAATGTCCAAGTGTGGGCCATTAGTTGGACCAGCTTCGTGTAAAAATGAACATATATGTGTGTGTGAGCTAATCTATATATGTGCCATATATATGTCATGTATGTAGCTATAAATGGGAATCCACAAACATATAAGTCCCATATATGTATTAGCTCACATATATCTACCATATATATGCCATATATGAAATCCACAGATATATGTTGCCATATATGTGCCATATCTGAAATCCACACAGATGTATGTTGCCATATATGTGCCATATATGAAATCCACAGAAATATATGTTGCCATATATGTGTCATATCTGAAATCCACACAGATATATGTTGTCATATATGTGCCATATCTGAAATCCACAAAAATATATGTTGTCGTATATGTGCCATATATATAACATATATGTTGTCATATATGAGCCATATATATAACTTATATGTTGTGGTATATGTAACATATATATAACATATATGTTGTCCTATATGTAACATACAATTTTTTACATGGCGCGTTGAGCCAAAGTACGAGTACAGTTCAACTCATCTTTTGTCAGTATTTGTGGAGCACAGATGTGGCTACGTAGGAAATCTAAACTGTAAATGTTTCAAAATGTCATTTTAAACGACTGAAGTAAAAATTGTGCTATTTGCCTGCAGCTAGATTTTTTTTTAATATGCTGTAATTGAAGTAATTAAATAAAATAAATTAGTTTATAACTTGTTGCAATTTACGTATTTGCATTTATAACTATAAATTTAAACGATGTGCCTATTTTTCTGGAACTACTTGCTACCACCTAGGCAAAGCTCGTTAACTCCGTAGAAACTGATACCGTCGAACCGTACGAATGTTTCAAGCAGCCGACTCTCTCGTTAAAGTTCTATCAGGCAGAATATTTTATATTTCGGGATATATCGAGCATGAAAGTATTGCCCGCATCTGAATCGCATTTAGATAAATTTTGGTTCAATGTTCGTGCAATTAAGGTGCACAACGACTCGAAAAATTTTCGAATGAAAAAGTTTCATTGCGTTACAAACTCGAATTAAGATTCGATCAAATATCACACGAACACAATCTTTGTTCCGCTTGAAATTTTTCATTGTGAACATTTTTATAATCTTATGAAAAGGTATATCAGTTATGACATGAAATTTCACATTTCATACGCCTTAATTCCATTGTCCCTCTCCTGGTTCTTCGTTTTTATGATTTCATAATTACGAGTGCATTAACTAATTGCATTTTTTTGTATTGAAGCTTTTATTATAAATGAATGTTAACAGAGTTTATTTGCCTGTACGTCGTTTGGTTGGGACCAATTTTGACAATTAAAATTGTAGTAAAGTTACGAGCAGAAATAATGCATAAAATTGTTTCATATTATTTGCTAATGCGAAAATATTTTGTTACATGTTTGTTATTATGTTGCAATGCAGTTACATTTAATATTAATTATTATTTAAACCACTCATGTAAAAATGAACATATATGGGCCATATATGTGACATATGCGGGTCATAAATGTGACATATGTGTGACATATATGTGACATATGCGTGTCATATATGTGACATATGTATGTCATATATGTGATATATATGTTGTCATATATGTGACATATGTATGTCATATATGTGATATATATGTTGTCATATATATTCCATATATGTTGCCATATATGTTCCATATATAAATTTTAAATGGGCTGTAAATGTGGTAGTAGTTTTTAATATTTATATAAATAACTTAAAAATGGTTCATATTCATATTAATAATAATTAATTAAGTTAAAATTAATCATTTGTCACGTTGAAGAAAATATACAATTTTATCAAATCCGTAATAACCAAACTGCAAAAAAGTATTACTTATTATTTTGAAAAGAAAACTTTACGAAATACTTGTGAAACTAATGACAAAAATTCTACTTCGACTATTTTTATCCTTTCCTTGGATTATTTTCTCCTTTTAAGGAGATGTGTGTTTATTTGTTATTGTAAAACATATGTCATGACACATTATCTTGAGTGCTCGCAACAAGAATTCCTTGAATTGTTTATGTTCGTTTGAAAGTCATCATGCAACGGCGCACTTCTTAATCCAATAGGATGGTTGTTTGTAATAAAGTTCATAGTAAATTATTCCTAAACATCCCAAACTATTTCAGCCTTTCCACTATGCGGGGCTACGCTCTACAGTTTTGTATAAGCACTCTCTTTTTCGGACATTTCTTTCCAACGTTACACGAAAACCGGGCGTTTTTCTCGTTCAAACAAATATTCATTGTCCGCTTACGGTAATGTAAAGAAACTGCTTTTGGAGGAAACCCCAGAGTGCTTAGGTTTTAACAAAAAATACAAGAAACTGCACAGCTGGCAAGGAGATATTATAGAAATACTATTTCTATCTCAAAAGCTGCTTCTCCAACTCTATATTCTTTTCAAGAATATTATCTCTTAAATTATTACTGACTTTAAATTACCCAGGGAAAAATTTTATATAAGGAGCATATATGCGACATATATATGTTTGCAGAAGGCATATATGTCGCATATATTCCACGTATATGCCACGTTTATGCCACGTATATGCCACGTATATTCCACGTATATGCCACATATATGGACCACATATATGCCACATATATAAAATTTTTACCTGTATATATTTACTTCCAAAACTTTCTGTTTATTAACGTTAGGAATTAGGCGCATTTGAATTACTCTAAAGCTAATTGTCACACTTGTCATTGCCAATTTACACTGCAAATTTCCGTGATTCGTCTTCGAATATTAACCAATTGCCTATTCAGTCAACAATCTGGCGAGCCACGCTTGTTTATTTGCATTCCTCGTGGAGTTTATTTGACAAAATCGGTTAGTGTTTAGTTTCTGCTATCATCGATCTGATAATCGGATTGCGATACACGAGGCAACGTGGCAATGAACCAAGCGGAATTTAGATGAGCTCGGCATAGGGAGGATTAGCAATTTTATTGCCAGTTACCTCCTATAATTCGGGGATCTTTATTGCGAGTAGCCATATGTAGTGTCGTGGCATCGTGTCTGACGCGGGCCAAGTGCCAAATTTCGCCTATGCGTTTACCCTACACAAGTCTGTCCGAACACTTTTTTCGCTCTAATCGATACGACCTTTTCGCGAAATTTGACAAAAGTTTGTACCAAAAAAGTTGTGCAGAATTGTATGAATAATTATTGTTTCTTTTTCAACAATCATAGTGTTTAACGGCTTTCTATATTTTACTGTATGTGTAACGCAGCTACTCAATGAGCTTTTTTTATTAATTTAATTAATTTGTAATTACCAAGAAATTTTGATAATTTTCTTTATATTATATAATAGTTTACTTATTTTTTAATCATAAAAATTAAATTTTCATTTTTTTCACATTAAGAGAAAAAGATAGAGTGAAAGAAGATTTATTTAGTTTTTATTTTTTTTGATAAAAATTAAATGTTATGAAAGTATTCTTACAAATAGGATATTTTTTAATTTTTTCTATCTACTGTGATTTGCAATCAGAAAAATGTTTTGTTGTATCAACAAAAATTTTGGTTTCCTAACAAAATTTAGTACAAATATGGCGAACCAAAGTTTTTGTTCACGTAACTACCCGCGTAGAAAAAAGTAGTCTGGCGAAAGTCTGGCGAAAATCTGGTTAAAATCTGGATAAGTCTGGCGAAAGTCTGGGCACAAAGTCTGGCTAAGTCTGGATCATGATCGAGTTCCAGACTGTCTTAGTCTGGCTATCCAGATTCATTTCAGACTATAAAAGTTATTATTATTTATTATTTATTAAAAGTTATTATTATATTATTATTAACGTTTATTAAAAAATTGCATGCCAGACTTTGGTAGTCTGGCAG
>JABFPK010001926.1:0-10870 GCA_022817445.1 Habroteleia sp. ZL-2020
GTATTGTCATTTTTAAGGTCATTCGAAATCAGATTAATACATGCTATGAGCAATGCAACAAGTATCTGAAAACAAAATTAAGTAAATTAGTATTTATTAACAGTTATAAGGTTCCCATCAAACGAGAAATTTTGTGATATTTTATAAATTCGAAGGTTTTTAAAATATTATATTAGGGAATTGGGAAAAAGCATTTGAAATCAGTAAAATTGAATGAACATTATATTAATATAGTATCTATAGAAGTTTTAATAATTATAGAATAAAAATGATTTTAAAAAAAGTTGTAATAAGAAGATACATTATAATATTATAAAAAATTATAGAATATGTACAGTGATGACAACATTATTTAAATCGTGATTATTCATCACTGTACTTATTCTATAATTTTTTCTAAGATCATAATGCTCCTTATAAAAACTTTTCAAAATCATTTTTACTCTATAACAAAAATTCTATCCAGACTATATTAATACAATATTCATTTAATTCTACTGATTTCAAATTCGTGTTCCCAAATCCCTAATACAATATTTCAAAAACCTTCAAATTTGTAAAATATCTTAAAATCTCTCGTTTGCTGAGTTATAATATTTTATAATTTACAATTGATTACCTGTTTCAAGGATCTGCCATACGACCGATACGATTGCGATACTTCTTGCACTAAGTCGGTGATTCGAGTTTTCATTTCTTCATCCCCAGAG
The DNA here is from genome assembly GCA_022817445.1 of Habroteleia sp. ZL-2020. NCBI lineage: Eukaryota > Metazoa > Arthropoda > Insecta > Hymenoptera > Scelionidae > Habroteleia > Habroteleia sp. ZL-2020. Next base: position 711 of record JABFPK010001926.1, read on the forward strand.
CAATCTTTTTTAAGCGAAGTTACACATCGCAGTGAAATCGATGTCAAAAGCATAGTGACTTTAGCAGTGGAAAACTTCAAGTCTTCTTGCTTCATTATGGACGGCGATAGCTGTTTCAAATAGTTGAGCGTGTGTTCCAAAGCCAAATGAGTCATTGAATGAATTTGGGAGTCGGTTAAAGAATTATTTTTGGCGATTCTCTCATCCGTAACTACCATTAGTAACTGGTACCAAGACTCCAAATTCATTTCGTACAGAGGTCTCTTAGGCTTATCTCTGTCAACAGAGTCATCAAGCTTCTCCATAAGTTCGACCTCTTTTTCATTTTTAGGTATGCCGTTTAGTACATAGGATGTCAAACTTTGCCAATAGCGTTGCGTTGGATCGAGCAGCTTCTTCAGATTCGTTGCAAAGTCCGGCTCCATTTGATTGCTTTTAAACAATTCTAAGGTAATTATGTCAAATACTTGGTAGTATCCACGAACTTTGGGTTCGAGTTTGCGGAACAAAGGAGCCAGCAGGTTCGTCCAGAATTCAGCACGCTTGCGAAAATACCCAACGAGAATTTCATTGCGATGGTACCACATGGCGCGCAGCAAGCTCATCGTGCTGTTAAATAATCTGTCAAAAATAATGTCCTCTTCTTTGTGAATGCGTTTCAAGTAAAGGTCAAGAAACCGCGTACAGCCTTCGGTAAAGAATTCGTCGGCTGGTCGAGGGAAAGTGCGTTTGCGCTCGGCTTGATGCATTATGTTGAAAAGAACTTCGGTTAAACCGGGCTGTTTGTCCAAGCAAACCGTGACGAGTTCTAGGATAGAGATTTTCACTTCAGCCGCGCACGTGGGCAACATCAGCCTCGAGGCAAAAGTTTCGCGTATGGACGTGCCATCCATTCCCATGCAAACTAGCAGGGACATAGAAAAGCCTTCTGCAAATTTCTTCAGTAATCTCACAGCCATTGCTTGCAAGGCTGGACTGAACCAGACGTAAAGATAATCCACAATTGTGGGCACGATTAGCAATCCATTGGGCAGCGAAGGCGACGCGTACAGAGCCGTTTCTAAGGGGGATCGCTTTTCCGAGTCGAGTCCTAAACTTTTGCGGTACATTAAAAGACGATTTACCACAGACAGAGCCAGTTGAACACTTTTCATTACCTAAATATAGGAAATATAAAAATCAGTAAATTAACATCTACTCTTTATTAATTATTTCAATTTTGGAACAGAATAATATCCAATTCCTTTTTAAGGTGGGGGTTCAAACGTTAATTACTAGATTAGGGTGATTGTAAATATATTTCTTATGAAAACTTAAAAATTTAGTTTGAAATAATCAGACGATTCTATCACTCTGGGAAAATACTTTTTTTGCAAAAGATACATTGTTGTGTATTGTGGCGGTAAGTAAGGAACTAGTTTTTGAGATGGGAAAAAACAGGTTCCGTAAATTAAGAAAAATTATATCATTAAAATATTTTTTTATTTAATATAGTATTCTTCCATTAATTCAGAATCGTCTGAATTTACTGAATGACTCAATAACAAAAAAATAATATTTAAAAACACCCTAACTCCCTTGAAGCAGACTTGCGTTACCCCGTTAAGTGTTCTTAATTAATAGGATAATATTATATTAATTAAAAAATTGTTTTAATGGTGTAATTTTTCTTATTTTACGTAAATCGTTTTTTTCCACCTCAATCGATTTCACTATAATTATTGTTATTTTAAATAATATTTAAACGAGAATGCATAATGCTCATTATTTTATTCACGCAATTTTATCATTTAGGGAAATTACTATTCATAACAAGTGAACTGACTTGTTTCAAAAATGATTACAACTATTGCAAAACTATTATAACCGTGCAATGCATATATTTCTCCCATTTATAAAGAATCAAATAAAACTGATTAGAAATATTATCTCTCATTATTTCGAAAGAAATAATTAAAAACACCCTAAAATAACCCCATGGCATTAGAAACGACATTTCACCTTAAACACTATAATATTTAGTTTAAAGTGTACCTTGTAGCCTTTTCCAGTAATCCAGTCAGTCTCGTTCATCATTTTATTTCTTAACGCTCTCTCGCTGGTACGAACCAATTTTAATAACGCGTTTCTGGGCTCCAAGTGAAGCAGATTATAAGTAACTATAAAACGCAACACGTTTCGCGACTCGTCCGTCTCGTCCGAAACCATATCGAGAGCTCGATGCAAGCAAATAATGCTTTTTAACCATAAATCAATTCTTTCAGAGTCGGATTCGAAGTACCAAGAATCCAGTTTAGGCAATATGCTCTGCAACAGAAGTACCATGCCGGGGATCTCAATCGCATACATGGACTCCTTGCTATATCGAACGATCAAGTAATTTGACAGCGTATCTAAATAAGCATTCAAAATAGGATACGAGTGCGTTATAGTTTCAATGCTAGACAGCCACGAAGCGATTAAACCACCATCGAACGAAACTGCCTGAGCGAATTCAGACGTTTTCTGGTATCTGTCGTCGAAACGGGGGAAAATCCCTGTTCTCAGTCTGGACAAAACCTCTTTTGGGTAACGCAGAACTAGTTTGGAAAAAATGCGTAGACAAGAAACAATGATTTTGTACACGTTCGAAGGAAGAACGGGACATGCGAATCTGTTGACGATTTCGAAGCTCAACTCTGTCGGTATTACTAAACTGCTGGAAATTTCAATGTCGGTTGATATCAGGGCTTCCAAAAGGGAAAAGCCTGCTGCCACTTGCTCGGGTAGAAACGTCTTTACGTGGACAAGATTAGCAATGCCTCCGCTGGCTAGCTGGAAAAGTTGTTCGATTTTATAATGAAAAGCGTCCCAGTAGTTAGCTTTTACATTCCACGTTATGATTTCGCACTCGTCTCTCACTGTGCTGTTCGCGTTTGCAAATTCAATTTTAGTGTAGTTGCATCCTGCCGGTATGGTGAATTCGTTTTTATGTAAAACGCATTCAGTTTTGTACGGACTAAATGCGTTAAACAGATTTTGGTAACGTGGAATTTCTAATGTTACCGAAGGCAGGTGTTCTAGTTCGTATAATATCTGAAAAAGAAATCCAATTACATGGGGGTATTATAAGTTAAGAAAATATTCTTAAGAGTTGAATAAATGAATCAATGATGACGTTTCGATCGCTGTGTGTGATCCTTTTTTAATCATAAATCTCAAGTTTTTTATACAAAAATAAAATAAAGCTTGAAAACGGTTGACTAAGACATTATTGTTCATAATTTCTAACAAAAGTGACGAATATGTTTAAATGACTAATTTTTATAACCGGTTCAAAACTATATATTTATAACAATGTTTATTTATTTATTTATTTTATTTTTGTATAAAAAAAATTGAGATTTATGACTAAAAAAGGATCACACAAAGCGATCGAAACGTCATCATTGATTCAATAAATTTAAAAACAAAACATCCCAAAGAAAAATTGCTTTTAACATTTTTATTCCTACTGGCCAACTCTATTCTGAATATTTTATTAATTCCTATATACAAATTACTTTGGCTAAATCAATTATCAATATTATAACTGTAAGGTAATTAACATTACAAATTTACCTGTTTGGCATTCAATATTTTCTTCGCCTTATTCTTAAAATGAGCAGCGGCCAACCCTACTGTTATTTTTGTCAAAGGCTCAAATTTATACGGAAACCACTGGATGGCATATTTGTAAAACATCCACAATCCTTTATTTTTCTCGGCCCAAAAGCGTTCCACATTTTCTTGGTACTTTAAAATAACCGACAAGAGATCAAAAAGACCAGTAAACGTGTCCAACCTGTCTTCGTCGACGTACGCAGCTAACAACACCAGCAAATTATAAACAGAAGTGCGCACGGCAATCGCATACTGCGTGTCTTCCTTGATCATTTCAGATTCCATTAAATCTCGAAGATAAAAGAAGACGTTCAGTTGCAAGGCCCTGACGCCGAACGGTCGATATCGATTTAAAACGTCAGGATTGTCGCCCTCGATCGCATAATTAGCCAACATCCACGCAAGAAGTAACGGTCCATTGCTAGCCGAATTGTCGCGAATGCATTTTTGTTCCATGGTATCTTGCATCGAGGTGCGGATGTCAACGATCCAACTTTCCATATGATCTTCATTTTTCATAATGTCCAGCAGAACGAGTAAAAGCGACGTTTGACTCTGCTGTATATCTTCAGTCTTCTTCTTCACCGCCTCTTTGTCTTCGTGATTTTTGAAATTTATCAATCGACGGGGTTCTCCAATTATACTTTCGTAGATGTTAGTGAAACTCTTGCTGGGTATTTTAGCTTCTCGAACAATTATTGTAAGAATATGTAGCAATTCCCTCATTTCAATTAAGCTGCTGTTATATAAGTAATGCAAGTGTTCCTCGGTGAAAATTGAACATTTCGTAGGAGGATTAATGAACTTCAACATTTCAATCTGCTTGCACGTAGATTCAACAAAGTTAATAAGTGGGTTCTTGACAAAGAATTCCTTAAATTCTTTCTGATGTGGATGATTTTTGTTATTTTTATATTCGACCATTAGTTTTAAACACTTGATTAAAGTCAGCCTCTCGGTAAAGTAAAATGTCCAAATGTCTTGCGTTAACGTGTTTATCGAAGTCAAATCAGTAAGTTGCGACGCAAACGTTTCCGTGCAATTACGATATTCATATTGCATATAGTTGCATACAATATTCCATGCAACACATGCATCTAAATTCTGGAAAATGTAAATTGTCTTTTAGTTGTATAATATATTATATGATACTTTTTATAAAATGTAATTTCGTATAATATATTAATATCAATATATATTGATTGTTTATTTTATGAATATAATAATTTATATCTGGATAATAAATTATTTGTTCTGTTAAGAGAATATAAACTTGTGTTTACCAGAAAAGGTGCTATTTTTCCAACAAATTCGTATATTTGATTTGGAATTGCTTCTTTTCTAAGATTTAGCAAGGATGCTTCATTATATGTTGTAAAACTTAAAATTCCATTCTTGAGTGCGTCTGTTGCACTTGAAATTTCTTCTTGCACTAGTCTTTTTTCACAACGGCAGGTGGTTCCAGATATCACACACCAAAGTTCCTTGCAATGTCTAAAAATATTTTTGTGTTACTATGTAATAACAAATTAAGTTCAAGTAGATTATTTTTATATATTGTAACTTATTCAATTATGCAAATAAATGGTGTATATATTATTGCAATAATATAAATTATTTATTAGCATTTTTAATTTAATAATTATAAGGAATAAAAATATTTTTCTTTATTTTTTTTTGCTGGAAAAAATGTTATTCATTATAAATATATATTTATCAATTATGATTAATAATAAATTAATATTAACAGAATAAGTTAATATTCTTTAATACTCATATATTAAATATAATAATAATTTAAAATGTAAAAATAGAAACAAACCTTTCTCTTTTATAATTTAAAAAACATTCAGCATTATATATATATTTATTAATTGCTTAAAATAATATTAATTTATTATTAATAATTATGATATAATGGATTTCATCGCATTATATTGATTTGACATAGCAATTAATAAATGCCACAACAAAAAATTCTCATTTTAAGGTTTATATTATAAAAATGTAATTTTTTGCAGATGAACTATTACAGTATAGTAATGTTTAATAGATGAAGAAAATATTTTTTATAATATTTCATAACTAATATTTGATTTTAAAATTTAAGATTGTCTCAACATTGACATATAAATACAGTTTTTAAATAGAAAGATAAACAATATTTTTGGAAAATTCCCAGTAGATAATAAAAATAGTTTTTAAAATATGTATAACAGAGTATACAAAATATATAATAATAAAAAATCCAAAAATTAATATCATAGAATATTAAATTAAGGCTTCTATATATATATAATTTATACGTATTCATGAAAAAATATTTTCTATGCATGAAAATGTTTAAATTATAACTAATATAAAAGTATGAATTGTTTTACTTACGGAAAATTTCCCATTGATGCAGCAGGCATAATGTATAATAAAAAGTATAAATTTCAGTTCAGCGAATAAATGTCAAATTGAGTAATAAAATACAAAAGTCCGTTAATTATATTACATATACAAAAGTTTGTTCAGTCTAAGGTAACCTGAAATTATATATTAGTATATATATAAAATATTATAATTTAAACAATAACACAATATAATCATGAAAAAAAATATCTTACATATTTTTATCTGTCAAAATAACACATTATCATTTATAAAGTACAAACTTTTTTAAATTAAACTACGATGATTAATGTAACATTTAAATTCCCAAACAAGAATTGAGAAGATATAGAAAACCATGTGATATGAGTTGGTTATATATCTAGTTACAATTCTCTACTTTTGCGTTTTCAAAAATGATTCTTAGAAATATTCCCTAGGTTTTGTCCTTTTCTCACTATATCTTTAACCATGATAGAGAAAAGGACAGATCGTAGCAATTATTTTCTGCCAGTCATTTTCGAAAACGTTGCTACCAGAGATAAATTGCTAGAATCACAGCGATTCTTTTAAGGTGATAGTTCAAGCGTTATTTACTAGATTAGGGTTATTTTAAATATATTTGTTATGAAAATGAAAAAATTTAGTTTGAAATAATCAGACGATTCTTTCACTCTGGGAAAACATTTTTTTTGCAAAAGATACATTTTTTGTTGTGCATTGTTGCTGTAAGTACGGAACTAGTTTTCGAGGTGGGAAAAAACGAGTTCCGTAAATTAAGAAAAATTACATCATTAAAACTATTTTTTTATTTAATATCATATTCTCCCATTAATTAAGAATTTTCTGAATATTTACTCAATATCTAATTCAATAACAAAAAAATAATATTTAAAAACACCCTAACTCCGTTGAAGCAGACTAAATTCTCCCATTCAAAGAATGACTTTAGAAAATTCAATTTATTACTAAAAATTGTTAATTAAAGAAGACACTAACTCCGGTGCAGCAGAATCCAGCTTTACGCATGCGAATTGTTTTTCTTTAATATATAAAATATATATATTTTTATGCTGGAGAAAAAAGAACAACTGAATTAAGAGAGAAAAAAAGATATGTAAAAATAAAATTATTTTACATTGTGCTTCAACAATATTTAATTCCGTTTTATATAGAAGTGACAAAGATTGTCAGTATATCTATAGATCTGACGAATGTGACTCATATAGTAAAAAAGGTAGTGGGGTACGTGTAATATATACAGAGAATTAATTACACCGTAGCCATTCAACAATACAAATTATAAGGAGAATTCTTCATTATAATTTACTTACAGTATTTACAGATCGTCCCTCTAAAGTGCATTAAAGACAAAAAAAAAAAATTCGGCAACACCTTTATTTATTTTTTATTATATTAATATCAACTATGCAGTCATTATTATTGAATAATTTCATTCCCGTTAGTAATGATTCGTATGATTTTACGCTTTTGTCATAAACTACGCAAAAATGTATATACAATTGAATTAGTGAAGTGTCTTATTTGTTATGATTAATGTCAGTAACAATGAAGTTTATTAGCTTGATTTATTATTAAAAGATGCGGATTATGTATAAACAACAATTAAGAATTAAACAAAATGAGCAGCTTAAAAGAAAGAGTGGTTGGTTTTATGAGACAATTGTCTATAAGCAATTTGACGACTGTCGTTGAAGGTATTGGAACAAGCGATAATCAACATTTGCAATCGAGTAAATCTGTTCCCGGAGATACTACAGATGGCTGCTTTATTATGCGTTATCTTAATGGGTAATTTCTTTATGATATTCTCATGTTAATTTTCTATTTTTATTATAATCTTATTTAACTTTGACAAAATTACTTTTATTTATGGTTTAATATATGCCACGCTTTAACAACATGGAGATTCTAAATGAAATTTAAATATACAAATATTAATTTATAACAGTAAAGGACTGACCTTAAGTTTAGAATTGGAAGTGTCTATTCGCAGCCTAAAACGGGAAACAGGATACGGCAAAAACCGGAGCACAACGTTGCCACTGTAATGATATACCGAAATACGGAAAAAACAGGAATTTGAAATAAATGTTTTATATTTCAACTCAATATTAATATGATGTTTAAATTTTATTTCTATTTTAAAAAATTTAAGTAATTAAAGGAAATGCATTTTTTAATTATTTTCATATTTAAGCATAAAACTATTTCTATATTTTAATTATGTATTTGTTATTTTGTTAGTTTCTTAAAGATATAAATCTATTTTTACGCTTTTAAATTATTTTTTGTTAGTTTTTTTTAAAATCTAAATTTATTTATGCTTATTTATAAAAAGAACAAAACGTAGGCTTTGGATAAAAAAAAATCAAAACAAGTGCCAGGAATTTTATATTATTCATATAGGTCAACCCTTTACAGTTATTTAATAAAAAGGAACGGTTTGGGCGTATTGAGATTAATGAATTATTTATTTAATTATTTTTTTCCCTCGCATTAATTTATAGTTTGGAAGGAAAACAAAAAGGATCCCCAATATTATCTGGAAGAAAGCCAGACCAATTGCCATCCATAACATTAGAACCATTCCAAAGAGTTGATGAAATTGTCGCAGCTTTTACGGGACCTGAACATGGCTTAACCAGTGTCAATGTTAAACAGAAACATTTAAGTATTAGTGACCCAGATGTTGACTACATTGACATTTTAGAGCAACAATCTGATCAACATGATTCAGGTAATAAAGTAATTTTTATGAATTATGAAAGGTAATTTTTATGAAATATTTGAAATACAATATAGCAATCGTTTTGCATAAATATAATTAACCTGGTTTTTATTTTCATGTTAAATGGTTCGTTTATAATTTAGATATTTTTCACATCTATTCTTATTAATAATTAAGTCATTTTAATAATATTTTTAAACAATTAGATCTATTTTTGTAGAGAATTAGTTAATATATTGTTAATAATGAATAAAAATTATAACGAGTAATTGTCAATTAATTAAATACTTATTGTTATTATTCAGTAAATAATTATGTACTTTATTCACAATGAATCATTTTAGATTAGACTATTTTGAGATAAAATCAACACGAATCAAATTAAATGTTCTTTAAATATGCAATTAATAAAATATATATCAAAAACTGATTTAGAATTATCAAATTTAATGCTAATTTAGTACTTTTTATATAATTACTAATGTCTTAATTGAAATGCCAAAATTCTCAACATTATTACGTTACATTAATTAAATAATCATTCGATTCAATTTTTTTATGTTAATAATATTTTAATATACCAATGTTTTAATCTTCTACAGAATATAGATGCATACAATATTTTATTTTTGAAATTTGGCAAAATAATTGTGTTTAGTTAATATTGATTTCATCCTAATACTTTCTTTCGAACAATTATTATTTAATTAATTGACAAGAATAAAATATAGCAGCATCTTTATCTAGAGCATGAAAACATTTTATCTGTTATAAAAGAACTTAATTGATAAATTTAACATTTATGTACATTAGAACCCTGATTTCATCAAAATAGTTTTATCCTTTTTATTCCTAAGAGCTCCATTCACGCGATGGAACAATAAAATCAAGGTTCTACTGTATACAATATTTAATATTTTATTTCTCACTCTCGCAATTTATTCATAAATTTCTTGTATACATTTTACAATAAATATTATTTAAAATTATATGAGTATTTTTTTTAAATTCAACATATGTTCTGTTATATAAAACTTAATAATGAAAACTTGTTTCAAATATTAAATATATAAATAAATCATTCTTATTCAAATGTAAATGTTAAATATAGTTAATTCTGCAATGAACTGTGTATTCTCCATTGCACACAATCGATGGCTCTTAGTAAGAAAAAATTCCATCTCAAGTCCAATTGATAATAGTTTGGTGAAAATTCGGGCAGCAGGAAAGCTTTACGAGCCTAAAGTAAGACATCCGGAATGTAGAGCGAGTACGGACAAATTAGCTCAAATGCAGTCAAAATTAAGCAATACTTCGTTTAAATTAAATACCAGTTCTCAGTTCTCAAACGTGGCGACATCGGCCGCTGATACAAGTGTCGGTTGTAACA
>JABFPK010001927.1:0-10870 GCA_022817445.1 Habroteleia sp. ZL-2020
CAAATCTGACTAATATGATAATAAGATAGTGTCTTTTTAAACCCCGTTTAAATTTTTCTAATGCAAATAACACTTAGAAACGGTTTATAGTATTTCTATATTGAAAAATAAAAATGTACTTGTAATCAGGTATTGAACGTGCGTCCTTTAAGCCTAGCCAGTAGTTATAACTAGTAAGCCACAACTTAACAGTTGATCTTTTCCTTTTCAAAGGAAAGAATAAAAATATCGATTTTAAAAAAGTTTAAAACTGAAAAGCATAGAATTTCAATAATTAAATTAAAGTAATTGTCAAAAATGTATTCATAATAAGCATATTATCAATCTTGTATATCAAGTTTCATCAATATATTTTTTATATGCATTTCTTATTTTTATTACACTTATATTACATTTATCGATATATTTATTAGTATTTCCCGTTACTTTATCGGTCTGATTCACCGAGTTTTCACATTATTTGTTGTCAAAAGTTATGATGATTGTATACTTGTGTAGAGATCAAAGTTGTAGAAGCAAACTTATCGATCAGGTTTCATGTTAAAATATTTGTTCGCGAATGCGAGCTGTTTTTAACCGTAATTAAATTAATGAACTAGAAATAAGTAGTAAGATATATACATTTTATTTGTAAAGAAATATAAATATACTACTGATATAAAAAATAGAAATATATATAATAGAATGCAAAAAAAATAAAATATTATAAACCAAGCATAATATTAATAATAATAGTGTTATATATTTTAATATATAACAATAAGATATACAAATATGAGGGTATATACATGAGTTTTCATTACATAAGAAAATATTTTTCTACATTCATTAATATAAAAAGAAATCATATAATTTTGAAAATCTGTACATCTCTTGTATTCTCCTCTCATTTTTTATATTTGAATAAAAATTGAACATATTCTAATTATAATTAAAGTATTCATTACATCTTGATAACATATTCTACAAATTTTTTTCTAAAGAAATTCATGAAATCTTGCACAATAAATAACTGAACCGTGAAAATGCATTTTCTAATTCACTCGAATTTCAGAATCCATATAAAATAACCACTCGACCTAAGAAATACCACCGAGGTATTTAATAAAAAACGGGGGATTTTGAATCCGCATAAAAAATCCTGCGGACGAGTTCAGCAATATACACAAGAGTCAATGCATATGAAAAATTGGATTGTATGTGTTAATAGGTGTTGCCGAGCTTGTTTGTTGGATTTTGTATGCGAAGGACTTAAGTTCTTCTTTGCTCCCCTAGTTCCTGTTCCCACACCACCCTCATTCCATCACGCTCAGCGCTTTTGTTTACGTTCGTTCGCAATTTGTTTACATGAATGCACGATCTTTGCCTCAGAATCAAATTACTCACGCTGACGGATCGATCCAAATTGCAGAACCGAGGTCGAAACTGGTGCACGTAGTGTGTTTATGACTCACAATATTATTGTTTATGCTTATATATCGTGCATGTTTGTTAGGTTGGATGGTTGTTTGTCCTTGCGTGGGAACCGGACGAAACGGACTCGACGGGGTTCAAACGACGGTCAGTGGTGTACGGTGTTCTCCATTTTTTCACTCGGTCGATTCGGCAGGGGACGCTGGCTCCGAAGTTTCGCAAGCTCTGCCAGCAGATGGCGTCACCTCGCCACTCGATGCGCGCCTGTTTTATTGACTTTCCGAAACGGGGTTTCCGTGTTATCGCTACTTATTGTCGGACTGGTTCCTCGCAGGATATTAAAGAATGATTAAAATATTTAAAATATAGATCGGGATTTGTAGCGCAAACTCTATATAATATGAAATAGGGGCAAAATTAATTGTATATATATATATATTTCTGGAAGGTAAAAAGTAAAATATGCAAAATTTATAAAATGTTGTGTATCATTTAAATTTTTTTTTTAATAAAAATATATTTGGTAAAATGAAAAATCAATTTTCGAATTGCAATTTTTTGTTTCATATAAGTTATTTTATTTGATAATTGTTATTGTCGAAAGAAGAATTAGTATTGTAATTCAAAAATGACAATAGTTAAATTAAATTGATCTAATAATTTTTTATATTGATTATGTATAATTATTGAAATGAATGCAAATTTTATTCCAGTTCAATGCAAGTCTAAAATGCAATATGAATTAATAATGAATTATTGTCAATGAAATCAAAATCGTGTCATTGCAATTGTTCAACATTTTATTTACGTATGAAGTTTCTTACTTTATCACCTTTATCGGAAGGTTTGAAATGATTCCGGTTTTTATTAAGGAAGAAGATATAATTTATGAGTATTAACATAAATTATTATTAAAGAGAAAAATCATAATTTCACGTTTTACATAAAGTAAACCGTTTTATATTATAAGCATAAAAGTATAAATTATACACCATAAAATATTATCTGCGCCTCATCAACTTAATTGTAAAAAAACATATTATAAACAAAAATAAAAATAATAATTTAAAATAATTAATTTGTTGTTTTAATTTTTGTTAACTTTGATTAAACATCAAAAACAGGTAAAAATTCTTTAGTTACCCATTTCTAAATATTAATTATAAGAAACATTTATCGAAGTACGGCAAAATTTGATAAAAATTAATAACAAATAGAAAGAGAGATGAAAAAACGAAGAAATCAAACTAAATCTAAATCGCATAAAAGTATTTCGCAGAAGCTGGAAGAAGCGGTCATTTATTGCACGTGGTCATTTTGAGAGAATGATAAAACTTCCGGACTCGTCGCGGCGGCGCAATGTGTGCGCACCGAGTCGTCATGGCAACGGACTCGAGCGCCGTCCCGTACGCGGCAACATCAGACGTCGCGGCGCGTCCGGTACGTGTGACTCGCCGCCTGCCAGATGATAACCCGTCGCGCGCGACGACTCGAAGTTCTTCTGTCCCGCAGGCGACCGCTCTAAAACCTAAACTACGGTACAATTTTACTTAATTTTAATTTTATAAGACTTATTATAAATTTTTTCTATTTAGAGGCAGAATTTTAGAAAAAATAAATTTTTTTAAAAAATTTTAGAAAAATTTTTTAATTTTTGAATACATATTTAATATAATTTGATACATGATTTGATTACAAAAAAAATTTTGTAACAAAAAATATAAACATGTAAAGAGTTTTTTTAATTAAAAACTTTTTGGCTTCAGCTACCGGCAAAGGTGGGAGATTAATCCGCAAGGTCAGTATCTACATAATCTGTCAATTGCATTTCCGCGATAAACGGTACATGAGCTTGTTATAAGTGGTAGATCAATAAAATTCTTAACACACAATTCGTAATGTAATTTTAATCTACCTGTAATGTACTTGACGGTCGTTTGTCAAAATTGACGCTTTTGACGGGACGCTTTATAATATGCGGTTGTTTGACGCATTAGCAAAATGAGATTATTTTGTAATTTGCAAATAAATTATGGATGTAATGAATAATAATATTAATATGATAATATATAGACTTTTTAAAACTATATGGAACTTATATGCTATAACAAAATCATGATTCATCTATTATGAAAATTGTTGATAAATAATGCAGTTCATTAATAAATAAATAATAAATAAACCTAATATAAATTTAATCATTTATGATAATTGCACATATTCAAGATAATTATATTAAGATGATGTGTGATAGATTAATTGATCTCAATGAGATCACATATTAAAATCATATCAGATCACATGATCTTAATGTGATCACGCATTAAAATCGAGTCATAGATCACATGATCTTAACGTGATCACACATTAAAATCATGTTTCATAGATCACCTGATTTTAATGTGATCTCACATTAAAAGCGTGTGTAATAGATCACATCATCACTCTTAAGATCATAAGTGATATAATGTGTGATTTGATTGTGATTATATAATAAAATCATAACTTATAGCTCATGTGATTCTTATGGAATCTTATATTAAAATTATTATCTCAATATCGCACATTAAATTAAAGTATAATAAACCATTCTGCACAGGAAACCAGTGTGATTGGCTGCGAAATTCGTACGCAGTAAATTATATATGGTAAATATATAAGGATAGCATTATGACTTATGTATCTACATTGATATACACGTGTACAACTTATAAAGATTAGACGTAAAATTTAAAATTATTTAGGTTTATTATGCATAAATAACCCCTGGAGGATCGTGTTTACTTTTGATATAAATTACATATTGATTAACTTTACTCACATGTTAACCTGAAGTAAGCTATCAAAGAATATCATTACATATTTTATAGAATATTTTATAATCAGAAGTTCGAGAAAAAAAATAATCTCAATGTATTCTGAGCATATTAACTGTTATAAAGACATTAGAAAATATTTAAATAATTATAGATAATTAGAAAAGGGTTATTCGTTCCTAAAAAGTAAAATAATTATCAATAGTATTTAAAAAAAATAAAAATTTATTAAAAAATAATAAAAAAAAGTTAAGAATATAATATTTCAGATATTTAATGCGCAAATGTAGCATTGCATGTGGTAATGTATTAAGATTAAGATCACTATTCGAAAATGAAAATAGATAGAACATTGATGAATTTTTTATATGTATATATAACACTTTTAAAAATCATACAAAAATAAAACATTTATTACGCAAAACACATACAAATTATATATCTAAATTATTTCACAAAATTCATAATCAAAAATATTACTGATAGAAAGTTAACAAAGTACATATGTGTTTGAATCGAAAAAACTCATGCTTCTGATAACGCTTTTTATTATATTATAGCAATAATTTATTACTTACATTTGTCGCCGTTTAATGCAACTTCTCGAACATGAATGTTTGCTTTTACCGAGCAAGTTAAAAAGTGCAATTACTATGCCCGATTGTCATATCAAGTATATGCGTGTATGCATACATTTTGTTAAATAATTATAATTTAGATAAACGAAGAAATAAATTTCAAAAGAAAATGGAAAATTTGAGAAAGGATTCGTTAAAAAGCTATATTAAAAAATAGAGATGTATAATGCGATGTAGAGATGGGATAATAAGTTGTATAATTGATAAATTATTATATATAATATTATAAATAATGAGATAAATTACATTTTTACAATAATTAAAAATCTATGTGATCTCTATTTATTTTTGAAAGATCTTTTTTAATTAAGTTAATTAATTTTCTACCAAAAAATAAAGGAAAAATGTATTTTAAAAAACAAAACACAATTTTTTTTACTTATTAAATTTCTAATTAATTCAAAAGTGTTACTTCATATAATATTATCTTCATACAAAAATTTAAAATTATAATTGAAACACTTTTTTATCATAAAAAAATAGTTGCTACTTTTTTACGTCGTTGTTTACTTTTAGCATTAGTAAAATCAACAAAAAAACTTTATTTTTCTTAACATACGTGACTGTTTCTCCCTCCCATTATTTTTCTCTTTCATTCGTGTTTCTTCTGTCGAGATCTTTACCGCGCGCACGTACAAAAGCCAAGAAAACAATGCTTTCTCACGTGGAAGCATTCGCATGATGCGTACGAGTAACAACTGATGCGCCATAAATTTTTTGCATCACCTAGATTTCCACTGAAAAATGTTGTTTCAAGATTCATTCTTATTTAAATGTTAAAATAAATCATTGAAAAAATATATTCGTAATACGAAATTTAAAAATTGAATTTTTAAAATTATATTTACAATTTTCAATTTAAAAAAGAAAATATTTGCATAAATTGCAAAAATTTTGAAAATGTTTAAAATAATTGATTTTTTTAATTTTAACATTTAACTTTGAAAAAACGATTTTACAATTATCCCACAATAGCAGAAAATATGAATTTTACTTTGAAAATAATTATAAAATATAATTCGCAATTATAATTTAAACGCTAACGACGAAGAGGCGGTTTTTTATGTACGCGCGGTTATTCGAGAAGTTTTAGCTCAGTGTATCGGTATGTGCAAGTCTGCATTCAAGTAAATACGGTCGTTAGTTAAGAGTATTGATAAAACAAACGTCACAACGCATCCAGCGGTATGCACTGTGCGTCCGCCGTTTCAACCCTTTATGGCATTATTCAATACTATGGGATAAAATGTTGCAGATAATTGTCTATTTCTGGAATACCTACGAATCACGTGGAAATATATATTTCTTTTGAAATCACGGGTTTTTTTAATTAAATCGGAATTTCTAAATGTTTAACATATAGAAATTCTATTATAATTAAAAAAAGTAAAATTTTACAATTTTACAAAATTTTTGAAATAAACTGGAAAAATGTATTTAGAAAATATGTATAAAATTGTAAATACTCATATAAACAAATCAAAGTTAAAAATTATTTGTTATTGATCTGAATTTTTAGAAAATAAGAAAAATATGATCAATAATTTTCAAAATGTTAAAATCATAAAGTAATGTATTACCGAGCATTTTTGTAAAATTTACAAAATTCAAATAAAATTACAAATGTATAATTTAAGCAAAATTTTGTACAAAATGTTTAGATTTAAAAAAACAGTAAACAATATTTCGTAATTTTAATAACTGAAAAAAAATTATTAAACAATTTTCAAAATTTAAGTATTATCATAAAATATTTCAAAATGGCAAAGTTTAAAATAAAATACACAAACATTATCGAATAGTTCATCATAAATTATAAATTCTTTCATAAACATTATACAAAATGAAAATCCAAAAATTTGTAACATTAATTTCTATGTAAGAGAATTGCAATAATAGTGCGAGAATACGAGAGATTGGATTTTCAGATTTGATTTTTCGAAAAAACGTCGGTTTCGATCAATAGCAACTTATTATGCGAAATTACGTGAGCATGTGTTGCGCTGTCGCGGTTGTGTTCAATTTGCACAGGACTTTGATCCGGAGCAAACGTAATTGCGTTTCGGCCGATCGGCTCTGGTTTATTTAGACCCTTCAAATACTCGCGTTAAACCCCAACTCTCTTTGTCAATTTTGCTCGTTAATAGTCTAAAGCAATAAAGAGTTCGCACAAAACTCGCAATGGCGTTATACATAATGGTCGAAAATGTTGGACGGTGACAAAGTTTTTTGATTTCGATTAAACACCGAGAAAACAATAGAGTAAACGAATCTTTGGTAAAAACGATTTTTACGGATTACTAGTAGCTTTTGACGAAGAAATTTTTTATTCGAAATTTGATTTTTTTAATATCAAATTGTATAAAATATAGATTCTCATTTAACCGCAAAGTTTTATGTAAGTTTTATGCATAAATCATGAACTCATTATGATACTAACAGAACTTTTCCATTGGCCTATACTATAAGCCGATACAGTACTTTGCGGATTTGAGCATTTTACGATCAATCTATCAATCTCATTGCTGGATCAAAGTCGGGATAACATTAATATCACTTCTGTTTTAATGTCGCTTGAATGTTATTAACAATTGTCAATACCGTCAACCGTCCTACACGGAGAAAAATAAATTATATAAATTACTATTTTAGCTAGTACACCGAGGATATACTTTAAACAATATAAACAAGTACTATTTTGGATAATAAAATAAATTCATATACTGGTACATTGAAACAGGAAAGCATTCATATTTTAGTATCTCAGATATAGTAATTCTTTATTTCTTGAAAGTATATCCACGCTGTACTATTAAACATATATGTTTACTATATTATTATATATATACATATATATATATATATATATATATATATAGTAATTATATAAATTACTATAGTAATTTGTATAATTCTGTTTTCTCAGTGTACAGCTGCCAGTATTGGACCAACTTTGACTTTGACAACTTTGACAAATGTCAACAAGTCATTTGTCCAACTCTAACAAGAGTTGAACAAATTTTTGCTTTTCACATAGAAAAGAAAAAATTTCAAGATTGTTCTTTCAAGCTGTACAGTAATTTTTACAAAATTTTGATATATCAGCATAAAAACATCAGTCAAATTGCGAGTATTGCGCTTGTCTGTACAAGGCGATTTTTCTTTTGCGTTTCCTTATAAAACGAAAAATTCAAATCAAAGTCTGCGAAATGCCTGGCGTCCTCGACTGACAACCGCTGTCGACCGTATTTTAGTGTCACGGTCGTATAAGGCAAGACGTCGCTCCGCCATCCGCTCGCGTTATACATGAGTAATATGTCGCGAGCAGCACGAGTACACGAGTCGCCTTGCGACGAATTCTGGAGTCTTTGTCAGCGCCAAACGGGTCATGACATCACACGTCGCGACTGCATCTCTTGACTCGTAAATGCACTCGCCGCGACGGACCAATCGCGAGCTTTCATTTGCGCGTCACCAATAACGATCCTCCAATGATTCGCCAGCTTCATTCGAAATTCGACGTCGTTCTTTGATCGTTAATTTGATCTATTTAATTATTATTGACGGAATGATAAATTTAATTAATCGCAATCAAACTTGGCACTTGAATAAAAATGATGTCATTTAGATCTGAATGACTTAATTGATCAGCGTTCTTCTGTCGAAGTAATTATGATTCATTAGTATTAGTTGGTTTATTTAATTCACCCAATTCATGCGTTAGAATGCATGTAAATGTTAAAAAATAATGTCGAGCATTTTACAAAGTAAATTAAAAAATCATTATGATCTTTCATATTGATGATTATACGTTATAACATGTACAAAGTGTACACAATTTTATTAATATTATTTAAAACAGAATGTTGAATGGTGGGACATGTGTTTAGAATATCTCAAAAAATACTCCTTAGATCAAACAACATAAATACTTTGCAGAATTTTTTTGATAAACAAAAACAAAAAAAATACACTTATTTTATTTTCTTGTTATTTTTTAACTTTAACTTTTTATTTTTTAATTCTTGTTTTAAAACATCCGAAATTTACTTTTGTATATTGATAATTTCTAGTATTATTATTAAAATAAATAAAATGTTTAGGATATAATAGAATTTAAGAATTCTGCACAGTTCAAGAAATTCTATTCTTTGAAAAGTAAATCCATGTAATAAATGGACCACGTATTTTTAGGAACCAAAAATAAACAAATTAATTCTGATTTTCTTCAAACAGGAGTTGAAAGTAAAAAAGAGTAAACTCTTTTTTATTTCTCTTTATCAAATTTTTTGCAAATAATAAAAAATATAAAAATTTAACCGCAGCATGTAAGATTAAAAATATTAATAACATCTAAACCAATCACGACGTAAACATAAAAAAATATAAATGCAATCAACTAAACACGAATAAAAAATATGGACGATTTTTGTTATAAATCAATTGAATTGACAGAAACTTTCGAAAAAGCAACGCATGATTAAAGGAGAACAAGCAAACAGAAATAAAACCAACAAATCTATCTCCAGTTTCGAGAAAAATTCGGTCCAATAGAAAAACACGAGGAATATAGAATTAAAGCTAAAATAAATATAGCGAAGGAACAAAATAAAGAACGGGTTTGTTTGACTCGCATCGCATCTCGCTTTGAAATTTGTGTCCGAATGCTTGAAAAGCTCGATATCATTCTTGCAGGATGCTACGGAGCATGCCACGGATGGTCGAGTTCGAAAGCAGCGTACCAAAAGCGAGAACAAGATAACAAAAAGTCTCTGCTTGTCGAGCCTACGAGATTATCCCATTTCACGTGGCAAACGATATTAAACTATGTTACTATTCCATGGCATTAATTAATATCGGTATCCCTTAATGTTTAAAACGAATATTCGATTGGATGATCGGGTTCGAGTTCCACAGTATCGTTCTGTACACTAATAATTATTATTGATATAACGATATTATTTGTGGTCACGCGGATATGAAATTGTTGAAATATATCGGATTTAGTTACTCCAAGTTTATATATAATAATAATAATAATAATAATGTTTAGTGTTAGCTAGTGAGATTTCAATGTATATATCTAAGCCATAAATGAAATAAAAAATAAACAAGTGAGAGTGATGAATTGGAGTGGTAATGATTTTAATTTCAACAAATAAACTAAAGGGAAATTTCAAATCAGCGACATATTCAATCAAAAATTTAAAATTGAAACCAAAAAATGAAAATGAAAATTGAGATAAAAAGTGAAATCAAATAAAAATATTTCATTAACATTCATCAACACGCAATGAAATTCATAATTTTAAATTACAAAATAAACAAAATAATTATAATAATAAATAATATGAAATACATAAGTATTTTAAAAATCGAGATATTAACATTAATATTTTTAATGTTGACTTAAAACATCTTCCATATTTCATAACGTAAATAATTAAATTCAAAAAGACGATACGCCATAAAATAAATAACTGAGCTACTATAAATCTTCTTGGTCCAAATTTTTTCTTGTTTTTGCGCGAACCAAAGACACAATAGAATTCATAAGACATCACCATGTAGGACAGAGATAAGTATTTGTCATTCTTATTTATATACAGTATTTATCCTTGATCGGATTTAATGGAAAAAGGGACAACAAGGAATTAGTATCCTTGTCTTTGCTTTACTCTTATCTTATTTTTAATTTTCTTTGACATAAGAACGACAACTTCCTACGCGCAGACGATTCTTTGGGGGCGCGTTTCACCGAACATAATTAAATGTCAGAGATATCTGAAATAGTGCACAGAATTGAATAAAAATTAATGCGTGCACTTTTGGCGGTCGTATTCGTGATAGAAATTATTACAATTGTAATTAATGCTCACGATGAAAATTGTATAAATAATGCGGGTCTTATCGAATAAAATTCATTAAACAGTAATAATAATATTGAATCAAACAATTGATATTCAATATTTAAAAACATTTTCTATGTATATCTGCATATAC
>JABFPK010001929.1:0-10862 GCA_022817445.1 Habroteleia sp. ZL-2020
ATTTATTACATATTATCAGAACTCACAATCAACAGTGTATAACCAATCAAGTAGCACTATGTGATGGTAATAATAATGCTTATTGCTATTAAAACATTTAATAAATATATACAAATAATAACATACACATATATAATTATTCTTTCTTCAAAATGACATTAATTAATATTTTTAAATTTGAATTATAAACATTCATTATTAAATATGTATGACAATAATTAATCAATTACTATTAAATGTTAATAAAGTATAAATTTATGCTTACAAAATTATTTAAATATGAATGATTGCAATTTTATTTATCGATGACTCTTTATACATAAGAATGAAATGATTCATTAAAATACTGTAAAATTTCTGACAACATCAAATCTCAATCAATATAAAAAACTTCTTGGTTTTATTTGTAGCGTTCTTAAAAAGTCTGCATAATACTATCCCATTTATCATAAATAATCAATGGGTAGTTAATTAAATCTAATCAATAATGTATAATCACTTCATAAATTATTTTCAAAGAAGCATTTTAAACTACTTATTCGAAAGAAAAATTAGAAAAGATTAGTATTGCCATAATATATGGAAAGCGATAATTTGAATTCTTATCAAGTCGTATGATTTTTCAAAGCATTAATATCTTATCAAATGATAATATACAGGATGTCGCACATCGATTTGATTATGTGACACACTGAATCAACTTCGGGGACTTGACACTGATAATCGTGCCACTTGTGCCTATATTCATTGGAAGTTGGGGTGCGCGATCCTCCGCACTGGTCCATTACGAGTATCGTAACCTAAATGATAAATGTTAACTCACAACGGAGACTCGCTTGGCATTTGCAAATGTCAGCAGCTTCCTACATAGGTATTCCACTCATGGGCCCAAGCCTTTTGCCATTGTGTTCGAATTCCAAGTCAAAGTGGAATTGTTTCGCGTGTACACTTCGAAGTTTAACCAGCGTTGATGCCAAATCTGCTTGTTTGAGAGAAATGCATCTTCTCTTTCTCCGTAACTAATGCATTTTTGTGAAAGTCTGTAACAGGTCTACGGTCTAGCCTTGAGATTGTGCATAGATAATAATGCTCGACTCCATTGCAAAGCATAAGAAATTGTGTTCATTATTGAAATTTTTCGCTTCTGTACTCGTTCATTATATTGCAGTTTGAAGAAATTTATTTCTTTGGATTATCAATTTATATTTCATTACATTTTAGAATATTTTCGATCTAAATTGCAATGTCGGACAAACGTTAATCCGGAGGAGATAATCTACATATAATAAGCAATGTACAGTAATCTTCTTATACGCATTATTGGGGGATTATGTACATCCAATAAGTAGCGTATAGACAAATGATTATATTTTGATTATATTATAGAAAATGATGCATGATTATAAGATTACATATGTTAAATTATATCAAATTATAGCATTTGATATTCAAAATATTTTGAATCAAATATTGTTTACAACTATATGCATTAAATGAAAATTAAATAGAATACTGAACTCTGGACCTGTTTTCCCTTCGATCTGTTTGACAGAAAAACGACCGCCTAACCTGTACTACAATTTTTTATAACCAATAACATTGTTCGTTTTTCGAATCTAATTTAAATGATACAATTTTTGGCTATTTTGTTATGCTTATGCAGCCAATCACGGAAATGATAGGTGTATTTGTCAAAGAGATTTGGAGTTCTCGATCCCGGTTTGGTAACAAGACGGAAATTTAGTGTAAAATGATTTTAGATATAATCAATATACAATAAATAATCAGTAATCAATATAATAGTAATTTAAGATCACATTTAAATCGTCTTTAAAAAATGCTCATAAATTCATAATTTTTTTAAACCTTAATTAATCTCAAATAAAGTTTATTTATTTCATTTTTTTCATTATATATATAAAAAAGAAACAAATATAATTATTTGAATTCAAATTACATTCCAAAATTCATTAGCATATTTTTTTATACTAATAGATTATGTATGTATAAAGATTGCGGAAAGAATAAAACCATGTTTTAATTGTAAACATTGAGCGTCAACGAACAAGTGATAGATCGATGCTCTGTGCTATTTAAGAACTGTATAAAGACAACGCGGCGGAATATTGATTTTTGCGTGGTTCTTCAGAACAATCCTATCTCGTTTGTTTGCCATGAAATAAGTTTGTCGCTATTTTTTACATATATATATTTTATAATATGAGTAATTCTTATTGCGTTAAAACGCTTACAATCTTTACTTAGCCAGACCTAAAATTATAAATCTAAATGACACATAGCCGGTATTTCTTTTCAGTAATTGATACTATAGAATGTTCCACATTGTTTTTTATTATTAAACCGAAATTCGTTTAACAATTGGGAAACTTCTAAGCTAAATAAAATTGTATTATTAAATAATTTCCTTTATAATTGTTTCAAAATACATAATCGTTTTTCGTAAATTATTGATTTAAATCTTGAAATATATTTTTTTGCAATAATTTTTTAACTGTCAATTAATTATTATAATCTCATATGATTAAAAAATTAATATCCTTGGAAAATAATTATTTGCACAATTGATTAAGCATTTTATTAATGCTGTGCTGACATCACGTAAAGTCTGTTTAGCTTTTAAGCTCTTTCGAACTATGTGTTGAAACTTAAATGACTTTGTAAAAAATGAGATGTATGGTTGATTGAACAATAAGGTTAAAGTCTAATTCGGGCTTGTGCATGATTCGCTAACTCGGCGCACGCGCTATGAAATTCGGTAAATATTTAAAAAATCGAGCACAGATTTAATCCCATTTTTCGAAGAGGAACTATTGAGGAAAAACACAGTCACCGCAATTCATTGCAAGGAGATAACTGTTTACTGTTACGCGCGAAGCTTGTTGAAAAATTACACACGATAATCTGTTAAATAATATATTACGCGCGCTCGATAATTTAATGTACACGTTATTATGCACAATTCACACACTTTGCGCGAGGAAATTTATGGATTTTGTAACGCACACGTAAAGCTTTTAAAAAATTAACTTTTATGATTGACAGACTTTGAGTTGTTCGGACAGCTGTTTACTTGCAGATTTTAATTTAAGAATTTACTGGTCGAACAATGAGGATTGATTATATAAAAATTTGAGATGATTTCGATGTGAAATAAGGACAATTAAAATTTTAAACGACATTAATTTTGTTGATTGACAATATTAATATTTATTGTGTGACTAAGATAATAATTTTCCTATTATTAGAATAATTATATTTGATTTAAATAATTTTAAAAAACATCAAAAAGGATTTAATTTTTAAACTTGACTATGAATAATAAATATATTATGAACAAATTATGATTAATATTAACACTGTTCTTTAAAATATTTGTTATTATTTTGTATATTAAAATCAAAAATGAAAATCAATGTTATTTGATTGTTTACAAATCAGAATTAATTTGCTTTTAAGTTCTTGTAGGAGAAAAAAAAGAAATAATATGTTGTAATACGTAATAAATAATATATGTGAATAATTTTTGAAAAGCTATACAATACAAATATCTATTATTTATAATACTAAAGTATGCTTGTAAGTCAATAATAAAGATGTTAGCTTTTTGATTTATGTTAAAAATGCTCCCGTAAATAGGTTTTTAGAACCATCCATCAGAAATATCAATAAACTAATAAAACCCGATGCATTCATAACATAATTGATGCAATTATGAAATGAAACATATTGTTTTGCTACTTGTCTTAACTTTCTAGCAAATCATCAGTTGAATTGGCGCCGTGAATTACATTAACATTTGTCTCGTGAAAGTAACGAGGCATATACGTTGCACGGAAAAATAACCCCAATACCTTTTCTATATAACAAAAGAATCCATTATGCAAGTGCAAAAACTCACAAAAGAAACCTATTAACAATTTTTTAATGTATTTTATATAAATATTATATCTTGCACTATTATAATTAATTATTTTAGCAGTATTCCTGGTCGAATTTAAATTGCAAACACTATTTTGTTCTAATCAGAATTCATTTTTTGTTCCAGGGTATGTAACGATGAGATATAATCGATACTCTTGCATCCCGACAAGAACTCGAGAACGCCATGTGGACTATGCGGCCGCAGCTGTCAGCTCGTAAGCGCACACACCGTTGCTTACAGCTGAAACACATTAAGTCAACCGTGTCATAAAGATTTCCTTTTGCATTCTGACTTCATGGTTTTTGAGTATAACTCAAATTCTTTTTCTATGAAATTTTCAAATGTAATCAAATTTATATCTTTATCATGACGAGCAAAAATTTCTGAATGAAATTTGTCAAACTATATAGAAATTACACTTGGAAATCATAAATAGTCACAAAAAATATACATGACATAATACATTTATCATCATAAAACTATAAAAAACTTAAATTCTTTCAAAATATATAGCAAACTATAAATATGATTTATATTAGTAACTGGGAGGATATGGATTCCATTAATAAATAATAGTAATTAATGCTAAATTATGAAATAATATAAACATATATTATTAATTATTTATTTATATATTTATATATAAATAAAATTTGAGTTACAAATCATTTATTGTAATTATAGGTACATTATTTTTTATTATCTAATTAGCAACATTACTAAAATGTTTTTAATTAAAGATCAGTTATCATGCCAAAAATTTTATTTACTGCCTTTTCCCTATAATTATCTTGCTCCTTTCTTTATCCCAACAAACCACTTTGTGGGATTATTGTCACAGACAATTTTTGAAGTTTCTGACTTCGTCAAATTTCATCACGTTTTTATCTATCTTAAATCCAGTCTTATCTTGCTTCGTCTGCTTTACGGATCACCTCAGTTTGCTTCTTATATTTAATCCTATAAAATAATTCGTTGTTTCTTTTCTTTTTTTAATTATAATAGTTATGAATGCAGTTGATCTTAATTATTATTAGTTTCGCAATAATCTATGCTGTTAAAAACTACAGCACCTCTTAGTCCCTCGAGTTCTTTTTTTGCTCTAGTTTTGTTGTATTTTCTGAGAAGAATTACCAATTTAATTTAATTTATCCATTTTCTACTAAGATCTCGAGATAAATATAAAGTTGAAGAACTGAAAAGTGAACCGACGAATAAATTAATCAGATGCCGAGTCTGAAAACACATATTCATCTAGTTACTTTTTATAGTTGGAACAAATAACGAACTTTCTCGAAAAATAGAAATACATGGTTGTGACAACAGGTTTATAAACTATAACAAAACCAATTTCGCTCACACTTCTCAAAATATCGGATATAAAGATCTTTATATATTGTTACATTAAATCCCTCCAACAAGAATAGTTCATTAGATGTCCTAGAAGTTTCATCAGAAAAGGAAAATTACGGACACACGACCTCTAGGGGTACAAGTCTAATATATTGAATGTCTTGTCAAGATCCCGAAAGAAATCATTTTGCTGGAGTATGGAATGAAAATAACACTCTAAAAAGTATCACTATTGTGATTCAAAACTTTTCATTAATCTACAGAGGGTTGGTTCAAAGAGTTCGACTTCTAACTTCTAGATGATTTTATCGATTCTTCCACCAGTGTGCTTAACATTTTTTACCACAAACAGTGGATCTCATTTATAACAGAGAACGAGACGAAAATTGCTCAAACTGTTATGTATTATCAATTTTCAAATTACGATTAAGTTAAGAATTTTTAAAAATAAGGAAGAATTAAATCGGTAATTATTAATTTATCCACTTAAATTAATTGGTTAAAAAGTTGTAAGAAGTTTTAACCCAAAATGCCTGCTAATCCAATAATTTTGGGTAGAACTAGAAAAATTAAATTTAACCAATTTCCATTTACCACAGTCTCTCCACCTCTCCTATCATTTCGTGCCAAAGGAACTAACATAGCTGTAGCAAAGAAACTTGTTAGAACTTATTCCAAATATACAAGCATTTTTGCTTCACAAAGCACAATGTTGAAGGTTAAATTTATTTGCATACAACAATGTACCCTACACTAGTAGTTTTTACTATTGAGAGACGTACAGAATAAAAACAGAATGCTTTTATTGGTAATACTGGTAGCAGATGCAAACTAGTGATCAAATCAGCAGTTCAAACTAGGCGATCAAAATGCGGCAGATGAACTTTTGATTTAGTGATAATGGTGTTTCAGCCAGGGCAAGTGATATTAGCTGATAGTGCAGGAAGGGAGAACTGCAATTAACGATGGCTGTCACGATAGTTTACGCATGTGTATAATTAACTGGCCGCGACGCCGTTAATTTGGGGTCCGAAATTTACTGATCTTGCCTGCGGATTTTGCTGGTCGAACTCCAGGGCCATTTCTCTGCCGATCCGTCACAGACGCCACGAAATACAATTGATTTGAGTATTTTAATTTTATAATTCAAATTTCAAATCCAATACCACAATAATGTGTTAAATTAAAAATTGCACTTCGTTTAATATATTTTCCTATGGTACATAACAAAATTTTCTAAGTATGATCATTTACCAATTTCTTATTTTCAAATTTTTTGTGACAAATTCAACACAATCTTCAAATACCTCGTTTATGTTCGCTATAAATCATTGCACCTTTTTAAGTAACTTCACTATTGATTGCATCGTAAGCGAATAAATTATATGCACTTTGTACGTAGATATGGCGGATCGAAGTTATAGATGTCGTGAGATTAGGCAAATTAATGTAAAAATGGAGCCCTCCCTTTGTGTGTCAGGGAGCTTTTAATGAAGCCGCAACACGCACAATGATCTCAATAGCCCTGATGAGGTTCTTGCAAAAAGAACGAAACGTTGGCAATAAATAAATGTCACAAATTATAATAAGTCCCAAAAATTGTTATTATTGTTCCTATGGGTCCCTCAATCTATCATAATGATCTCAATGTTCAAAATTTTTAACTAATTGACATAAGTTAACAAAAATAATTTTAATGGTTCTTGAAATATATTGAATAATAAATATTTTAAATCTTTCTTTAAAAAATTCAAAGTGTTTCGGAAAAACATTTCATAATTTATAATTTTAATTTCATTATAAAAAAAATATTAAAAAGCTGAATTTATAACATAAATAAAATTTGCATGAAAACAGTAAATATTTATTACATTATCACGCAATTCCTGCAAAAAGCGAGCAAAACAAAATCAGAAACAAAATAAAGTTAGGCTAGAACAATGGTACCACTGAAACAGATTTGTCTTCGTCTAATATATTCCACACCACATTATGGTTTTTAATGTAAAAGGACGTGGAAAATAAGGATAGAATGATTTAGGTGGAGCAATGAACTGAAATCGGCGCGGGTCTTGGCCGGACAAGCAAAATGAAAAAAGGGCCTACATATATATTTATATATAAATATATTATTGATATAAAAAATTCTTACCCCTTAATCGCTATCTGCTTGGCAGCATTGCTAGTTGCGGTTAACGATTGCGGCTGGTGTGGTTGAAAACACTCAATCGCGAAACGCACACGCGAAAATAGCGGCACACACACAAATGTGGAATCAAAAAAAAAAAAAGCGGACTACACTTGAACTGGAAAAACGCGCGCAAATCGTTTGTCGTTTTAAAAATTATTTCCAAGGGAAAGGGAGCGACCAATTAACGGCAGGTATGACAATATCCGGCGCATGCGTATAACTTACCTGTCGCATTGTGGGGACTACCGATACGTGACTCGTATCACAATATACCGTAAAAAAAAAATAAATATTGTTAGAATTTTGTTTGAAAACATTCTTTTAAGTGATTCTTGTATTAAGGTTAAGCTCAGAATTTCAACAAACGTATTACTGAAACCATGTATATCATTTAAAATAATTTGTAAACATTTAAAAAAAAATTCGTTTCTAAAATTATATACTTTTAGTGGGATTTATTAAATTTTCCATAATTCCAGTTAAAAAGCATTAAAACATATTTTTATTAATTGAACCAATCAATTTTAAGCTTGCCATTATCTCTAATATACTGAGAAATATGGCAACAGTGTAATGTATTCACACGTGACATGCGTTGAGTGATTCCGCGTGGAAAAATAATCGGGACTGAGTCCATGGGAAGAATTTTTGCCACTAATCGAGTTTTCACAATGTAACACGGCTCTGGCCAAGTGTGGCGTTTGGACAAATCTCATGGATATCCCACTTTTTGAAATTAAAAAAATATAATTTCTTAAATAATTTTATTTAAAAGCATTTAATTATTAAATTCGTATAATAATTTCTAAAAAGAAATATCCATTTACAGGTTTTGAACTCTTGCTCCTAGACGTAATAATCCAACTTCTTTCCGCGGAATTAAACTTCTATTTGGTTTTGATATTCATAAGTTTTCTATTGAATGACAGCATAATAAATGACAATTACTTAATATGAAACTCAATGTTAAGAAAATCAAATAGAAGTATAACTCAGCGTTAAGATGTTGAGTTATCACGTCAGAGGCAAGAGTTCAAAACCTGAAATAGAAATTTTGTTTAAAAATTATTATACCAATTTAACAATTAAAAGTTTTTAAATAAAATTATTTATTTTTAGTCTCAACAAATATCCGTAGGATATCATGCTATTTGTCCAAACGCCATGGGTGTCCCGCAGGTGATAGAGCCTGTGGCACATTTGGCCAGAGCGGTGTTACATTGTGGAAAACTCTCTGCGGCAAAAATTCTTCCCATAGACTCAGCTATGAATATTTTTTCCACGCGGGATGTGACAAATATAACTGAACATATAACACAATATACAAAACGTGTTTTTATATATCATATATAATTTCATGTATTGTTATTATTATGCGACGTTGCCAAGTTGACGTGCATATCTTAGTTTTTCTCATAGGTCTTTTTAACTCCTTACAATTGTTATTAATGAAATATTATATTTCTTATTATTTAATTTTTATATAATTTATATTTGAAGTAATTAATTAACTTTATTAAATTAAATAACTTTAATGCCTAATCAAATTGAATGACTTGAAGAACGATTTTTTCTACCGTTTTTAAGATATTATTATTTTCAATTTTTCGGTAGAAAAATAATAATCCATGCACTGTTTCCAGATATAAATTGCGAATTATTTCACGAGATTATAACTGTACAGTTTAAGTGCACTGAACAACTGTCCACTTTAAATAATCGTTTTAGAAATGGATCAAAAATGCTTATATCTATTTTGAAATGTCAGTGAAATTTACATTTTCTCTATTTATAAAATAAATATATATCTGCCCATAATTTGCTAAAAACTAAAACAAAATCTATAAATATAAATAATGACTCTAATTTTTGTTTAAATTATGTTCTTATAATGATTATATGTAATAAAACTGTTTAAAATTTTAAATTATGTTCAAGAATTCTAACGTTAATTACAGTGCGCATTTCGCGCTGACATCTATGTAATTAACCTACTAAACGAACATATTGTACGAATTATAGTGTGGGGGGGATGTAGGGGATGACCCTCGCTGCAGGTTCATGCTCCATGTTTTTTTTGGTAAGATTTCGAACGGTTTCTGCGCTAAAAGGATAAACGTGTTCCGAATTGTTCATTTAAATACAATGAAAACACCTAAAAATATCAGTAACAGTGAATAAACTGTTAAAATCACAGTGGAAATAAATATTTTATTATTTTTTTTATTTAGGCTTATTCGTATATGTAAATTATTGCACATCAAGATATTTAAATTGAAAATCTCTCGCCTAAAACTGTACAAACTGTTTTAATTAAAAAGTAAATTTCCTTCGATTTTAAATTTGAAATAGTCTCAAGCTGGTTGCATGCATTTATTACATTGTTCTCGGTATTTTTCCAACCGAACTGCTTATTCCGCAACAATTTGTCAAAATTATTTTATATTTATTTATATATATAATACCTAACAAAAAGCATAATTGCGGTGTAATC
The DNA here is from genome assembly GCA_022817445.1 of Habroteleia sp. ZL-2020. Taxonomy (NCBI): domain Eukaryota; kingdom Metazoa; phylum Arthropoda; class Insecta; order Hymenoptera; family Scelionidae; genus Habroteleia; species Habroteleia sp. ZL-2020. Next base: position 9,982 of record JABFPK010001929.1, read on the forward strand.
CGAGAACGATGTTAACACCACAACCGCGGAGTTATGTTACTTTTATATTCCGTCAAGCGAGTTATTTACCGGAGAATCTCGTCTGGCGTCGTTCTTAGATGGCATTAATGCAACTCGCGTTGCGGTGCGGCGGCGTCTAGGAATGATTAGTCGCGTCCTCGACGTAGCGCATGAAAAACAAGAGCAAGGAACGACCCTTGTTAGGAGATACCAGCGCGAAGGACGCACAAGGATGCACTCGGCATTTCCGAGCCGGCACGTGGAATATTGCGACATGTCGAGTGAAATCACGACGCGAACGGTCAACGCTGCCCTTAATTGGCGTCAATTCCAGTCAATTGCCAATTGCCGCGTCGCTTCCTTCGGCCTTTCTTCCTTTCTCCATCCTTTCCCCCGCGGTCCATCAAGGGCAATTTGCACGTTCAATGCGATTATTTTTAAATCCATACTGTAAAATTTGTTCTTTTTTTTTCAATAAGAAATATATTGAATATGAAGCAATTTTTTATTAACGTACTTAAATTTTTTTAATAATAAATAATTGCACAACAAAATATGAATTTTGTATTGTTTGCAAATTTATTTTAAACGCAGTTTTAATCTCTTTCAGGAAGTTCATTATATTTTTAGGTTGGAATAAAATATTGCTACCTTAAATATTGCTTCATATGAACGTTTTTAATTAATCTGTATGTTAATAAATAAAATAATACAGTTTTGCGTCTCTTTTGACTTATATTGAAGATATATTTCTTATGAGAAAGTTTTCTTTTATTAACGCATTCATATATATATAGAAGTCAATGAACTAAATAAGTAATCAGTGAACAAATCAACGGATAATTTTATGTATAGTTTCTTATTACTGTTAATAGGTATAA
>JABFPK010001930.1:0-10862 GCA_022817445.1 Habroteleia sp. ZL-2020
AAGTATGAAACTAATCAATCTGCATAATAGAAACATATTAGTCGCGTGATAAATAACTGTCACAAATCACGTAATTGACGTTGGTGTAAGATTTGCATGCTAAATTTAAAATGGATGCGAAGAAAAACAATATTTTTATCTTCTATACACTGAAAAAAATAAATTGGTTATCATGATTAATATTTGGATATTTGGATGGAATAATATTTTGTATGGTTAAGGTAACAATATCGCTTTGTCGCTACATCCAGACAAGTCTGGTTAAGAAATCTGTTTGTGGTATCCAGATTATAGTCATGTCAACAAGTAACATTTGTCACAGTCCCAGAATTATACCTATAAGATGCTTGAAATCCATCCAGGATCTGGTAGCCATAATCAGATCTTCTTATTAGAGCAGCAATAAGTCTCAACAACGCAGCTATGAATGGACCATCCAGATATCTGTGTCGTATATGTCTACTATTGAATCAGGTTGTACCAACCTGATTTCTGTATTCATCAACCATTTTGTTTTTTCAGTATACAATCACTAAATCAATCATATGTTTACATACTCCAAATTTGGAAAAAGTTTTATTATAAAATTGTAAACATTATAAAAAATGATAATTATTTAACAGCAAAACCTACATAACGACATATTAATTGTACAATTCTGTTTCAGGGGAGAAAAAGATGGTGAAAAAAAGGAGAAGGATAAAGAGAAGAAGAAAGGTAAGTTGATGTTCTCCAAAGTCGACTATCGCCTAACGCTTCGATTAATAACAAATGTTTGTCTACATTTTAGAAAACGCCGTCCAGCCACACTGTCACATCACTCTGAAGTGCACCCGCGAGGTGAGTGACTTCTGCATTATTTTTAGACCGTCCTCGGTACGGCCAAAAGAAAATGAGAATCTCGCAACTTAGACATAAGGTCAAACCGACGAGTACCTTAATTGCAAACAAAACAACACGAAAGCTTCTATCTGCGTGTGGGGAAAGAATCTTTTATTTAAACAATTCTGCATGAGAACAGCAAATTATGAAAATATACGTATGATAAATCTATATAAATAAGTTTGAAATGTTCAGAAATCAATTGTTATTTATCTTATTTTGAAATCTTATCAAAGGCTTGGACTGGTTGAGGCATTGTTAAAAAGTAGAATGTAGCTTGACAACGGCGTAAATGACTAGAAACAAATTTACATAAGGTAAAAAATAATAGCATTTTTCATGTAATTATTCGAGTACTAACAACAAACTAACAGGCTGGCTGTGATTTTTGAATAATCATAGTTGGTAACGCTCAGATTTGATGAACTCCAGTATTTACCTGGAGCTCACCTGCTATGTTGAAAATCAACTGTTTGAAGAATTAGCTTAAATATTGACAAATTTAAATGTACGTTGTTACATTCATTTTGAAAAGTTTTGCATGAAATAATATTCTTTTGATTTTGGTTATTTAGATTGCAGGATTCAATGGCTTGAGCGACGCATTAAAGAGGCTGGATTTTTTATCAGCTGTTCACGACTGTCGTCGCTTTAATTACATTGTGCGCCTACTGGATTTACTGGTGAGCCATAGAATGGGTGGACTTAGTGGATGCGCTCAACGCGTTCTTTTCAATATGTTGGAGGAGGTTGCCTTAGAAGGTATTCATTGATTTTTACTAACCGCATTAACTTGCTCAAAATGACCTTGTATTTAGTTTTTGTTCAATTTTACTTTTGACTTGATTTCAAAAGGAATCCTAATATCGAGATCTGATACTTCAATGGAATTTGCAAAAAGAATAATTAAAAAGAAACTTTTAGTCAATTATATTAACCAATTCTTATTTACGTTGTCATTCTAATTATTAATTCAACTTGAATCATTTTCTGTGTTAACATTAACCATAATGTGTGTATGTACGAATACAAATATCTATTTTAGAAATTAAATATGTATAAATATATGCCAGATTAATTTAAATTAGAAAAAAATATTTAGAACTTACAGCACATCAAAATTGAGACTGTTCGATATTTCATTGCTTAAATTTCTTCGATCTTTTATACTTCAGTTCATGCTGCACTCTATAATTTTTTTGATATGAATAAAATTAAATAAATCATATTAATTTATTAATGAAGCGTGATACATTTAATTATATATATTATAAAGTTAGTAGAATTTATTTACTTTATTATGGGGAAATTGAATATATTAATATAAGTAGTAATCATTATTAATGTTATAATTTTCTTAATTTATTTTTCAGTATCTTTGTCACAACAACAAACTGGTAGATTACGTCGATTAATTGAACGAGTTCGCGCGTTTAGTGCCGGTTGTTGCTGGGGTGGTAGGCCTTTAGGTTCTGTCATTTTATGGGAAAAACACAAAGCAGCCTTAGAAAGAATATTACAAATAGCGTCTTCCATAACTATAACTCAAGTAAGATGACGCATTGTTTTTTCAAAATATACAACTTGGAAAAATATTTTCTTTGATTATTATTTTTAGTATTATAGAGAAGTAATAATATAGTAAAAGAAGTTTGTTAAATAAGTATATAAACATTGCAATAGTTTTACTTTAATTTTGTAATAATCAGTTGCCTAATTAATGTGTACAGCCTGATGAGAAGCAACAGCCGCAATGGTCCGATCTACCAGCCGAATGTCGTCGTGAGGTTCTTTTAAGATTAAGTGACCCTCGTGATATAGAGGCTTCGTCCGAAGCTTGCGAACATCTTGCCATTTTAGCTCAGGAGCAAAGAATCTGGCGAGAACTCGCACAATACCATTTCACGCCGCAACAAATAGCAACTACCCGGCATAATAATCCTGAAAAAGACTGGAAAACTATATTTACAATTGCTCGGAGGTAAATATCATACTGTTTTTAAGGTGATATTTTAAGATAATTTAATTTACACACAAAAAATTAATTAATAATAAAATAAGTAGTTTAAATTGTTATATCATACGTATGTTTTTGATTTAAATTGATGAGGGTTTAATATGTTACAATTGCCAATTTACATATTAAAATGAAAATATATATATAATTTATGTGTTATTACACACTAGTTTCAAATGGAAACTTTATTTCTATAAATAATATATGTTTTTTAAATTTATAAGATTATTGTATATATTACTATATATAGTGTGTTAAGAAATGAAATAAACAATATTTTAAAAATAATTATTACAACTTAATGATATAGTAATACAATGTATACCTGATTCAATATTTCATTTGTATTTCGCCATAATAACATAATAATGAGCGTAAAAGCAAACTAATGAAAATCCATGTAGGTTGGTTTCCCAAAATTCATATTACTTAATATTGAATTAAAATTGAGTAAATAGATTTAGTCATCTGCATATATTTTATTTCATTAATATATACTATAAAAAATAGATTTATGATTAACGCAATATAATATTATATCTATTTGTTTAGAAAATGTATTGTATAGAATAGAGAAAAATTCAGCTTTTGAATTACAACTGAAAAAGTTTTAAAAATTCAATTAAATAGATTAATTAAAAAATGTTTAACCAATTAAAAAATTATATATAATAGAATAAAAATAAAAAAAAACAAAATATGTATTTTATTTGTATATTCTTAATGAGGAAATTTTAATAAATTTTTAATACATCTGCATTAATATTAAAATTTGATGAATTTATTTGATTTCAATTTTTAAAATTATTTAATATATCTTTGATCGTAACTATTTAAAATTGTTCTATTTAATTTATGAAGTACATTTTCTCTAATCAACTTTTTTTAAAACAAATTGAAACAATCGAAAGAAAGTCAGTTCATCATTATCTAATTTAATTACAATATTTTTAGACACCGTTATCTTATTCCAGATGTTTTGGTCTTCGAGAAGAATATGCAGAGATGATTCAACTATGCAGAAACTGCCGCTGCCTCTTTTGGCGGTCCTTAGGACATCCGTGCATCGCTGATCAGGATCCAGCCTTCCAAGAAAAATTGGCTGACGTTGATCGTGCGACCCTCCACGTGCCGATTCCTCCACAAACATTTCTTAAATTTTTCTCACTCTAAACGCAATCCATGAAGAAAAAACTGCAGCGAAATTTGTGATCAGTCGCAATAAAACATCATTGTCCACTTTGCGCAGCAAATTTTATTTGCGATACATGAATGCACACGTAAAATTACAGAAAAAAATACTTTAAGCATAAATTGCAAACGCATCGATTTCAGTCCTGGAGTGAATTCGACGTATAATTATTGAAAGTAGAAAAATTGCAAAAATAAAATATAGTTGATATGTATCGTGTTACGAGGATAATGATAGAGTACTGTTTTATTTTGCATTTTGCATAGGTCGTTATTTTAAATTTCGACCAAACATTTTATATCGCGAAAAATTTGTTGATTAATTTTAATAACGTACTGTTGCTTTTACTTTTCGAAAAAGTGTCGCAGAGTCAATTTTGATGGATTGTCCATCTATAAAATTTTGTAACTCAGTTAATTGTTAATGAAGCAAAGTTGTATTTATTTTGTTATAGAAATGTTCATTTCTAGAGCGAACGACGAATAGCAATTATTTTATATTCAAATTTAAAAAATAATTATTTTTCCAACAATAAAGTATATTTGTTTGTAGTGAATTGCTATTCGTCGCTGAAAAAAAGATATATATATTAAAAGATGTTGTGGTACAGTCTCATATTATATTCTGTTTTGTATTGAATCAAAATTATGGTTGTGAAGTTAATTAAATATTAGTTGTTCTACATCGTCAGCAATGATGGCATTTATTTGATACATTCGTAAGCATTCGACAATATCTTTTATAATTTTATATACGTTTTTACTAATGATCCTTGGTGCTCTTTCTATGAAATTATTTTTATTGACCAAACATATTAGAGAAATTTAACTTATGATTAATAATCCTATTATTATGATAAATTATAGAGGAGCAAATAATTGGAAAACTAATATTAACAACAAGAAACAAAATTTTAAGATTTTTGTTTTTAAACATAGGGTTTCAGGGCGATAAAATTAGCATAATAAATACTCGTCGAGGAAATGCGAAGAATTTTCCTAAGTATAAACAGAAATTTTTATTCAAAAAAAGTTTTAGATTTACTTTTATGCACTGAATTGATAATATTGCATTCGATCTTCGATTTATCGCTCGACGTTTGTAATAACTAGACACTGTGATGATGACATACACTACACATGTCCGAACATAATATATATATATATATATATATACACATACAAATTCTGAGAAAGCACAATGAAATTATAAATGAAATATTATAATAAAACATAAATAATGCAAAGCAACTCATTTCATCAATTCTCAAGTACAAAATAAAAATAACAAAGAACGAAATAATAATAGCGATTGCATGTTCATATCAATCTTTGAACAAATTTAAATTGACATTTCGTTTTATCTATATAAGAATAAAAATGATATATGAAAAACAATATAAAATCGTATTTTAAGAAAAATCAATGAAAAATATTTTATTATACATCACCGACGATGTTAATTCTCTCTCGAAGACGGGTTTAAAAATCTTTTTTTTGCGAGAATTACTTTGACGCGTGAGAGATTTATTTATTTAAAGAAAGATGTATACAGGATGCAAGACAATGATTTTTCGAACGTTGTTAAATTGCGATATATGCATATCAATCAAGGAAAAAGGGTAAATTTAGAATTTTGGTGTTGTATATTTAGAATAAATGTATTGGTTTGAGAACAAGATTATTAAAAATGTAAATATAACAAAATAAATAATATATTCATTTTATTATATAGGCTGACTCAATATTACAATAATTTAATAATTCGTATAAAATAATAAATTTGAGTAATTTTTTATTAAACTTAAATTGAACCAGTCATAAAATAATTTAACAAAATCTGTGACACAAATTATAATTTTTAAGAATAAGCATTCTAATAAACTAAAATTCATTCTAATTTGAATCAATATAAATAAATTTGTATATATTGGAATTTAATTGCGATTGAAAAATCATTAACAAATAAAGAGAAATGTTACTAAACGATCGCAAATATTTACTTACCCGTCGAAAAGAAAGATCAAATTCATTGAGCTTTTAAAGAGACCGAATGCTTTGTACACAATCACATTTCGAATCACATGCTTACCCAGTCACACATTTTTCGCAACGATATTGCAGCGATAAAATGCTGTCATACCACATTTTTGTGAAAAATGTGTTGTTTGAGTAGCCAATAAATTGTAATTTTAAGCATTGCAATGTCCGAATTTTTAGGCGTACTGTGAAGCGTCCAAATTCTCGCAAAATGAAAAATATGCTAAAGACATTTGAAAGAATATAAATAATTAAAATGATATATGTATTTTATTCTTTAGCATATTTTACATTTTCGTCGGAGAAAATCCTATTTACACTACTTCATATTGTATTATACATTACACAAGATCGTTTAACTGTAAAAAATTCGCTAAAAAATGGGAAGAAAAATAACAAAACTTCATTGGAATAGCATCGAAACGTGATTGGAGAACAACAAGACTACGTGTGTTGCATGATTAAAATAAATTACTGCCAAAGCGGCCGTAGCCGCAAATTGAAAGATTTTACAAAATCAAATTGCGTTAAAAAATAAACTGAACGTTGAATTCTGTTTTTATATTCGCTTTTTACATTATCATCGACGTATAATTTTGAACTGTATTGCATGAAACTAGATTTTACTAACCTAGTCACATTAGTAGGGTGAATAATCCGTAGAATCGCGAAGAGAAGTGATTCTTGCGAATCCGTATTAATTTCACTAGAATTATTGTCGTTTCGAATTCTATCGTTGTTATACATTTAATAATGCCTATACGAAGTTCATCGCTTGTTTCGTGATTCGACGGACATGTTCTTTCTATGATAGGAACTATCACCTTATTTAAAGAAATCGCGACAGCTGTTATGAAAGATTTTGTTTTAATTATAAATCTCAAGAATATACGTATATATATGTCTCATCCCGAGACTCATCGAAATCAGTGTAATATTTTATCTACTCATTGTTAGGCCAATGAATAGAACGGTGTTGTGAAAAATGCTTGGAAATAAAATCTATTTAAATATACTAATTACTATTTTTTGTAGATAAGTTAAAGAACTCGTTAGTTATTTTGCTTTTAACAATCTCAACTTAAATGCTAAAAAGTCCCTTTGCAAATTATTCGCCATTACTTGATATTTATTTATATTTTTGAGTTTGTCAATATTTTGTTTTATGATTAAGTACTTTTCATTTGTGTGTCTCCATAACTTTCGTTCAGTTTTACGTATTGTTTGACATCCTCAATTGAGATTTTACAGTAATCATTCATATGGATATTTGCGTCGAACATTTTTGCACACAATGCTGTTAAATTATATGATTTGGTAATGCATAACTTTTTAATATCTGCTTCCGAGGGAATATAACCAATTTTCATTTTTGAAATTTTCACTCCTTTCTTAACATCTCTCATGAACAACTTCCAAGTCTGAAATTTTGCAATTATTACGTTTAAGTTTTAAGTCACATATTTGACTCGCACTATGATTTTCATGTTTATACCTTTAACCATGAGCGCAGTAAAATTTCTTTCAATGTCGAAGTATTTTTCAATTCCAATATTGTATAAATCATATCGATGGAATCGCTTGCGTTATGTACATCTTCTTGAAAAATTTCATTAACTAAGCGTTTGATTTTATGCTCCAATTTGCTAGCTTCGCGTTTGAAATTTTGTATGCATCGATACCACTGAACATTTGTCACGTCAAATGCAAATTTGAAGGCTTTACTTATTCTCTCCAGTGAATCACAAAATGACAATTTTATTTTCTGAAAACGCAATTCGTTACATTTGGCTTTTGGACCACATGACAATGGACAAATACCGTTGTCTCTAAAAAGGAAGAATAAAATGGATTATGTTAATTTAATTTTAAATAGAATTTTTTAATGAAATATTTACTCCAAAAAAACAGCCATTAGGCTGCATATCTCGATGATATCTTGGCATCTTTCTTCAAATATTATTACATATTTAAAGACATTATTCTTTATCTTTGGCCATGCATTTTCTTCCATGGCAATCTGGAGTTTAAAATTTGTTAATATTAATTTTTCTGAAAATATATGATTATACAAAATTAGAAAAATACCTCGTTATAAGTCTTGCGATAAATTTGACAGGAAGAAATACAGGTTTCAAGTATTTGTTTAGCTTCATTTGTGCTTTTTTCGATTATAACATTTATGTCTATTGAATTACGGCAAATTTGAATCACTTGCATACTCAATGCTCGACACAACTTCTCTAAGCCAGTTCTAAAATACAGAATTAATCATTTAAATATATGTTAAATAAAAATTGAAATATTTGTATTTTCAAACTGTTTTCATTTTCTATAGGGATTATGATTATTACAGAGAATTATAATATGTCGAATTTGCAGATATATATTTTATATGTTGTAAAATATCGGATGCGTGATTTTCTATGTCCGAAGGTTCTTTTAAAACTTCACTCTTTTTTAACATACTATTCATATGCATTAAATTTGATTTAATGACTTCGACTGATTTTTCGATTTCCTTCTTCATTAATTTTATTTTCTCAATACTTGGGGAGTTACTTTCTTGTAACACTTCCAAAATTAAAGTCATGTTATCGTTTGATAATTGTTGTAACAATTGTTTCAAATTTTTATCTAAAACGGTAAATGATACTATGCATTCAAATATATTAATTTAATTATCTATTTCAAAAAATAAGAGAGATAAAGAAATCCTTACTCTATTAATAATTCAAAAATATTATTTTAATATAGAAGGTAAAATAAATTATACAATATTTAACAAAACATTTTTACCGTTCATTTTTACATAAAAATAAAATTTGCACTTACACTTGTAAAACAAAAAGTATACTTCATCCGCAATGGTATTTTCAAGTTTTTCATTAACATAAAATGAATCGCATAAAGCATTTTGTAACTGGACGATCCAAGTTCGAGAAATTTCATCCAATCTACCTAATTTATGTAAAACTTTGTCTGAGTTCTTATTTTTATCATTTCCATTTTCATAAAAATCAATTTCCTTGGTTTTCGTTGGAATATATAAAACTGTAAATCCTTTAAGATTATAAACAACATTCGTCAAATTTATCAAAACTTTGTGTAAACTGTCAAATATATCATTTACCGAAGCTAAATATATTTATGTAAGTTATTAATTCATTAATAAAATGTAAATGAATGTGTTTTCATTATCTCATTGCCGTTCAGTCATTTTAAGCTGTTCAAAAATCAGTAGATAATAAAAATAAAAAAATAAAAATTCATACTAAATTACACATAAAAGAATATTTTTAAGTGTGTTTTGTACCTTAATTTTTGAGTTATTAGCAAGTTTATAATAGAAAGTTATGCAATTTTTCATTTTATTGTTACCTATAAGAACCTATTCTTCTACATTAATAATTTTTCTATCAAACAATAATGTTAAATAATATGATATATATCGCAATATAAATAATATGCATATATTAATATTTATTTTAAATGCTAAAATTTATAAAGGATACTCTCAGGCCATTCGTCACTGTTAAATGCAATTGGTGCAAAAATATTTTCCATAAAACTCAAAATAGTATTTTCTACTGGCGAATTTATATTACCAAAAATTACGGTTGATAAAAAATTTGTGGTGTCATAAATTTGCAATGGATGGCGTAAAAAATACACCAACCCATTGTCAATCTTATACGGGATTCCTAAAGCGGCTTTAAGAACCTGTTGTTCAAAAAATATTGTTAAAATTGGATATGCAGGTTCACAAAAATACTTGCTAATTTCTTTTTCACACTTGGGATTCCAATCTGTACTTTTTAGAAACGGGAGTGTAGTTAAATCTTTTACTTGATTAATCTGCAAAACATTTACTAATTATATAAAGTATAATAAAATATTTCTTTAATAAATTAATATTATTAGGAACCAAAGTATCGAGTTCATCTTTTGTAAATGAAGGCTTTTCTGGTTCAAGAACAGCTTCATCTTCAGGTTCAGGAGTTTCTATGAAAATAATCTAATAAAATATATAATAATATATATCTAAAAAATTTCTAATAACAAAATTTTTCATACCTTGTTTTCCAAATTCTTCTTCATCCGTATCAAGATCCAAATACTCTCGATGACTTTCGGAAGTGGATTTTTCTAATTTATTTTTCGACATAATTTAAAATAATCGACAACGAAGGATTTTTTACAACTGTAGCATGCAAATATATCATTGCTATAACAACATAAAGATTTCGTTTGATCAATAAATGAAAACGAAAGTAAAATTGTCAATGAAAATAAAATATAAATTTAATAATGACAAAATAATGTATAAAGACGAGGTATTATAGAAATAAAAACGTGATTATTTATTACTGAATGTAGTAATCAAATACGTATTTATACATAAGGTTTGAATCACTTGCCAGTATTTGCGTGTTTGCTTACACAAAGAAAACTCATGATTAAAACTAAATTACAATATTTAAACGAGTTAACAGCTATATACAAGTAATTGTATACAATCTTGACGACGCGCAAATACTTAATTTTAAAATGTCCCGCTTGATTGTAATTTGTCTTTACAATTTTCTTTTAAATGCCTATTCTGAAACAACTGATGTAAATTTACTAGTTGGATAGGAGAAAGAGTAAATATAAAAAATGACAAGATTATTTCATAATAATCGAGCAGGGCATTGATTTGTGTAAAAAGAATTTTTCGTCATTCTTTAAT
>JABFPK010001931.1:0-10861 GCA_022817445.1 Habroteleia sp. ZL-2020
CAATTTTTTCTTAAAAAATGGTCTTTTTCAAATAGGTCTAGTTCATTGTACTTCACGTTAACCATATAGAAACAAATCCTTTGGATTGATTTATATAACAAATTATGCATATTTTGTAACATACCTAAGGATCTGGCAACAGCCAAAAAAGGGATTTCGTCAATAAGTGTGGACCGGCGAACCGGACCTTTGTGACCAATCCTTGGCCTGTTCCAAACGACCCTCGGAACACCGGATTTGTTAACAACTTTGCCACCTGATTCTTGAATCCTAGTTATCTCGGGATCACTTTCTGGCTTGTGATCACGAGTCAAAGGCTTCGCGCACCAGTGCTCGCATCCCTTTTCCTCATACCCTAAGATTATCCCCGAGTCACCTACATGGCCTATATAGATTTTACCTTTTCTAATAAATGCTACGCTCGCTGTCGTCCCAGCTGTTGAAGGTAATCCAGAAACGGTTCTTGGCCACTTATCTATAAATACCGGTATATAATTAACGTTCAAATGATAAATAATACAAATTTAATTAATGCATCCTTAATCTAATTGAAATACATCAAATCATTTCAATTGTCCAAAAAAATTTTTTTTAAACAAAATAAATAATTTATTTACCAAAATAAAGTAATAATAAAAAATTGAGTGATAATGAATAATTGATTACTTTGTTTATACAGAAATTTTAATTTGAAATGTCAAATTTAAAAGGCCTGGGCACTTGCCATCGCCCACACTTCTAGATTAAGACAGAGAATCAAAACAAAAATAAAAACAATTGACTTGCGCACTTACGTTAGATAATTAGATATTGGGGTTACATAACCTAAATTTGAATAGCATGCTTTGACTTAACGCGCGGGAACGGTTATAGAAAAAAAAGGAGGGAAATGCACGGATGTCAACATTTTTAGAAAACGCTTTCTAAAACATTGCTATTTGACAAAACATGAATCAAGAAGCAGTAAAAAAAACTTTTACGAACTAGAGTAAATGTGTGTGAGAATATTTAAATTGACGAAAATATGCTGAATGTTCCATATATTTCTAAACACACAAAGTAGAAATGAATATAGGAGAAATATAAAATTGGAGCAATTTGTTATGAAATAAAATTTAAAAGTATAAATTTTGGATACAAATATATTAATTATATTTATTATGTTTTGGGATAATAACAAATTCATTAACTGAAAAAAATATTTAAACTGCTTTTAAATATAGTAGAGATTAAATATTACTGACCTTAATTATTATTTTAAAGCCTTTAAAAAGTTAATATTAAAAGTTTAATATAATAATAAATATGCATATATAAATCTCATAAATAATGAGAAAATGATAAAACTATTATTGTTTCAAATAAAGAATAAGGCAATTAGTTAATATCAACTTATTTACAGTTTCAACTGTATAATAAATATATGATACAAAACTAATAATAATAAATGTAGAATTTATAATTTTTCAAATATTTTTTACATAATTTATTTATTTACAAATAAATAAATGAATAAATAAAGAAATAAATAAATATAATTTATGTTGTAATAAAATGATTTAAAACTTTGTTTTAACATAAATTCTAATATTTAAAAATATTAGAAACAACGCAATGATACTGAATGAAGATCGATATCTAAAATTCATTTGAATATAAAAATAATTTGTTTATAATTAAACTATGAAAAAATCAGTTTTTCAGCATAATTTCTAAATATTCACATTAATTTCATTATCAATAACTCATATAAAGATTAGTAATCTAATATATATTACAATAAAAATATTTGTCATCAAAAAGCTAATTACATAAATATCTATAGTATTTTAAACTTTGAATTATTAAAACAATAAAATAAATTGCAATTAAGAAATCAATAGCTGTGATTATCAACAATATATATTTGTCAAAGAAAATGTAACTGACTAAAACCAACAATGTCTTCATCCCTTTCATCTAAACAGTCACTCGTCGCAAACCGAGTGTTAACCTAAAAAAATGTAGCATTAAAGGTATTAAACCAACTGTACAAAACATTTACGCAAAAATCCCACCACGATCGACGAATTCTCACTGAAAATAAATGTAACACTATTTCATACAACTTTCGATTCGTTCCTGCTATTTGCTATTAAAAGTGTATGTTGTGCACTATAATTCTAACCTCAAAAGAATGAGAGGTATCAGGTAGGCCAGACAACGCCTGCGGGAACACGGGAGTTCGTGAGATAGGGAGGGGGGGGGGGTTGAGTTGAGGCCAACCGCCCCAAAACATAATCGCAAAGAAAGCATGTTGGTTTTAAAAACTGACCGAGTTCGCGCCACATCGCGTAGTGCGTGTTGACGTATCCATCGCGAATGGCCCGTAGTACATCCTCATCCTTGTCGCTCCAGAAGTTTTTCTGCTTAATGATAATATCCATGAGATGTTCCTTAGCGAAGACCGCGGCTTCGCCACCGCCGTGGCCATCGAAGATGCCGAAGAACGCACACTCGAGATCATTACCATCGGAAGAGCGCTGGTATGCGACTCGAAACATGTCCTCCATGTAGCGACGATCGCCCTGGTTGCAATGTCCGGTAACCCGTAGGTTCACACCGATGCTTAGCGACATCGTCCCCAGGCAGTTACGCGCAACGCGCCAAACAGTGCACCAACACCCACAGAACACAGTATTAGCAGCGCAACCACGTCAACTTTACATAAGAGACCGCGCGCGAAGAGCCAAAAGTACAGAGCTCTGACCGCGGACGATCGAACGCGCCAGAACGCGCACAATGCGCGACATATTACTTTGCTCTTCGGGCCGCGAGAGTGGGGCGCTCAACAGGGACGGCGCACGGTGCGCGCGCGCCACGATCATCCTATTTCCCTGTTACTCCGCGTTGCGTCAGCAAACTGCAGTCGGCAGCAAACGCACAGAATACTTGACGTTTTTATTGTAAACTCCGCCGTCAGTTCTGCGTAATTGAACATTACCTTCCCGATGATGAAATTATGTCTATTTTTTTTCTCCTTTTCAAATAAAAAACGATTCATAGCTTCGATTTCAATACGGAGCTTTTAATGACACGGAAGCATTTTTATGTGTGTGTATAATACTATAATTTCTTGAAAATGTGGGAAATTGTACAATAAAGAGTATGGATGGAGTTGGTAAATAATTACTGATGTACGATTTATTGGTTTTATTGTATAGGTAGTTTTATAATTTTATATTTGCAAATAATGTTTTGTAATAATATAAGTTATAGTATAAGACTAAATAACAGATCAACATATTTATCGCTAATAAAAGATCGATCTTATGATAAATTATAATTGTGATATTAAAATGTTACAGTATATAAATTTATATTTCAATGTTGAAAACATAGATTTAAAGTTAAATAAACTATGTTAAATGTGTATTATATATTTATGAATATTTCATGATATTTATATGTATTAAGCTTACAATAACTGATTTTTTTTAAATATACATAATTTCTATCATATATGATAGAAATTATAATATGTTCTAAAAATAGATTATGGATCTAATCAAACAAAAATAATTTATAAATGCAATAAAAATTACAACTTTTAAATGTGTCTATATTTATCAGATTTAATTTTATATTTATTAAACCCCAACAAAACAAACATAAGATATAAACATCATTTAATTTCTGAAGTATTTATATATATATATTTGTAGAAATCAGAATTTACAATCTACATAAAATATAAACACACACATTTCTTTATTTTTGTTTCATTTCACTTAGCAGAATTATATTCACAATTCTCAAAATGCTTGAAATATATGAATTAAATAAAATTACATCTTTTTTCAAAATAAATTTATTTCAAAACTTTAAAGTTTTTAAACAAATCTATTGCAAAAACTCATACGTTTATTTTCTCATAAGCATATATGAAAATTACTCATAATATGAAAAAATAATTATAGCTTCGTATTTTGCACACTTAATTGTAATAACAGATTTAAAAACACATTACTTTTTTACAACTTTATAATACATTATTTATATAATATCAGAAATTCAAATATTCGCAATCATTTTTCTTTTAATTGAAATACAAATTCTTCAACATGTGAATTACGCATATTTAATTTTTCTATCCAATATGATTAAAATGAATATGAAAAGTAAGTGGTAACAAATTTTTAATCTCGTATAAATCAATGTTAATTGATTGTTTTTACATGAGTCATATTTTGTTGTTTGAGAGAAGAATGCAAAATTGAAAAACACATAATTAATTACAAATCTTTTTAAAAACCTTAAACTATACATATATCCCACATGTGTATGCTGAAAAATTGAATTAACATTTCAATAAAGTCTTTCAAAGAAATTCTATCATGATGATCATGATTAACGAGAATAAGCGAGAACGTCGATACATTAATTTCTCTGGTAAAAACTCTAACTTAATTGTCAAGCAATCTAGATGTCACTGTGCATATAGGGCTATAGTTTCTCATTAGAGTGTTGTGTTTCGGATACGATATTTAAAAATGCCAATGTAACTAAACTTGCGAAATTATTGTTTAACCTGAGAAAGTTTCACATATAATATATTATATTATATTATAATATGATATATAACTTTGACATCTTCAATTTACCAAAAATTCGATAACATTTTAATTATTAATTCTCTCTCTCAATGATAAAATATTTTTTATAATATCGTAAAAATTACTGATTAGAAGAAAAATTTGTCAATTATTGATAATTTTGTTCATATACATATTAACTCTTAACTTATACATATTCAAAAAATAATTAAAACAAATAATTTACAATTTCAATTTCAATGCACGACGAATGTTAATAACAAAAGTAGGAGTAAAAATTAAGAATATAATAAAAATGATGAAATACGACCCTGAGGACACATAAAGGTGGATAATTATATTGCAAGTGAAGTCAACGCTGATTGGTCGAATGAACGATATATTTGTGTCGTACGGTTCCTGCAGTACGAGAAAATCGGTTTAGCGCATGCGCACTCCTTTAGCGCCATGCTGGCATTTGTAATATGTGCTTTCGAATAATTGAAGTTTCTTCCTTTCCAGGTTTCTAAAATAAACTTCTTTATAAGGGTGAATAAACATATTTTCCAAAAGAATAATTTCATTAATTTTAAAATTATAGATAATTGATACGAACTTTATTCATATTTAACGCAATACTAAAAAATAACAAAATATTTTATATGACTGTGACGTAATCATGAAGTTTATACAGTTTTCATAGACGTAATGCTATGTAAATGTGTGTTTATGTGTTAAACAACCACGTGACCTTATATTTAAGTCATGAAGACAGTCTGCATGATTTAAATTGATGACGGTTGCGATTGACTTGTAGCCAACTTCAAGGTATAAAGATAACGGAAAATTTTCTCGAGAAAATTTTTAGTTTTCTATATTTTGTGGTGAAATATATATGTACTTAGTTTCATACTTACAAAACGAATTTCTTATTTGATTTTGAATTAATTTTAGATATCATTTTAAATTTGAACAATTCTCCCAATTTTATTCGACTGAAAAATTACTTACATCCATTTTCAAGTAACTTATCATTAAATCAATGTAGAATCTACATAGTTTCTACGTTCCTTGTATTTCGAAGAATTTTCGCTCTGCAGAACTCGAATAGAAACCAAATAAAAATGCTTGAAATATTTTCAATTTTATTTTTTATTTTTCATTTTAATGAATTTACATGTAAGTATAAATATGTTTAAGATATCCATCAAATATTTCAGCATACTTCGGTATACAAATTGTTATCATATACGGGATTATTATTATTAGACCGTTTTTTACGTTCATTATTTGGATCCTTAGATATACTATTATCATCATATTGTTTTTTAAATCTATTAGCATCATATTTTTCCGTATACTTATTATTATCAATAACTTGGTTTTTAGGATTAAAATTGATATTTTGTGGATTTCTTTTGCAAGTCGCAGTATGCGAATCACAATAAAATGCATCTAAACATGGACACACATTTGGATAACAGTCCACATTTCTGTCTTCCATTTCCAAAACTCGCTTTACTGGATTCGCTTCGCATGGATCATTTTCTTGTCCTTTTGGTCTGCATACTTCTAGGTTGTCTAATTATTAAAAAATAAGTTGAATGTTAATATGTTGAATACACAATTATGATTATATTTTTTAATTAGTTAATCTATATCCCTATTAGCAAATAATATTATAGGGATATTATTTTAATATCCCTGGAATATTATTTTTATATTTTTTGAATATTTTTTAAAAGTTTTTAGTGCATTTCCCATAAGGAGAGTGATATCTGGAGAACCGCTGTTCCCTTGAGTTTTTATTTAAGTATATTTTAAGCAAAAAGATTTGAAACATAATTTTCGTTCAATTAAGTTTTAAGTAAAATTCGAAATTTTAAAAAATTCGCTCGGGATTGTCCCGGATGGTGAGCGAGCGCCCTCCTTACGGGGAACATACTAAAAATCTTAAAAAAATATCCCAGAAATATTTAAAAAGATATCCCTGGGATATCCCATGGATATTATTTGCTAATAAGAATGTACACAATAATATTTGTTAAAAAATCTTAATATTGCGAGAAGAAAATTGACTCATATTAGATTTAAAACTAAAAAAATTTTCTCTATTGTAACTATTAGAAATTTAAGTGGAACTACAAAATTTTCGGTGTTAAAAGTTTAGACACAGTGGAATATCTAGAAACACACATCAGAAAAAAAAAATTAAAAAACCTGTGTTTAATATTTTTCATAGATTATACTATTCTCCATCTCTTTATTTTTTCTTCGAAGTCGGGACATCAAGATTGGTGATTTGTTTATAATTAAATACAATATATTGCCTTAATATGCCAAATAATTATTTTTAGTTTTTGGTATATTTAAAAAAGATCATTAATATCATGCATTAAAATAGTATTGAATCGATGTTAATGGTATAATACTATTTCAATGTCGAAATAATGTTAATTTAATAGTATAGATAATGTGAGAAAAATATAAGATAGTGTATATTGTCTCGTTTTTGTCCAAGACGTTCCTTGTATTTTAATTTAATAATAATTTAAAAACGACCATTAGAAACAATAAAAATTAATAGGATTTATTTTTAAAACTCATAATTTTTTAAAATATTTGTTGAAAAAGTTATATTGTAACTAACTCTAATATATTTTGTGTAACTCTATGAAGAAGTTATTGTAAAAATAATGAAACGTTAGTAAATGTTTTACGATTTTAAAAATATTTCTAGTATATAACATTTATATATGTACGTTTATTTTTAAATAGATATTTCTTTATTATAAAAAGTAGTTTAATTTAGTTTCATCTTTTAATGAGCAGGTTAAAATAAATTTTATATAATTTCCTTTACTCACTATCCATTGTACAACAATATTTAGGAGGACAATCGGTATCATAACAAGTCATTTCCGTAAAAACGCTTTTTATGACAAATCCGAACAAAATAATAATTTTAACCGATTTCATTTTGCATGTATACAAGTCTTAATCACTGAAATGAAGCCCGGCAACTAACAACCACTTATAGCAGAGGTAGACGTGGCTGTAACTTTTTTAAAATGATATTTCACAATTCGTTAATTCTTTATTGTTTTTACTGTCAGTAGTTTATAATTAGTTTCTTTAATTTATAGTGATTTGTTTTTTACAATTTAATACCGCACAAAACTAAGATGAATACATAATTGACTAAACAAGTAGAAAGTTAACTTAAGAATTTGCATTTTAAATAATTTCTAAAATTCACATGTTATTTCAAAACTAAAAAATAAATTTCCTAAGGTGAAATATCAAGCATTAATTGGTAGATTAAAATTATTTGAAATAAATTTGTTAAAATAACTTAGAAAATTAAATGAAATATTTTATCTTCTCTCTCTCTCTCTCTCCCCCACTAAGAAAATATTATTTTTAGAAAAGATTTAGTGACATTTTTTTAGTGTTTTTTATACATAGATGTTTGAAATTAGACTTTGGGTGGCAAACAAACATGTCAACATGGATAAAAACTAAATTATTAAAAATATTTGTTTACTTAAAATTATGATATTATTATATTATAGTTATAATATGATATTATAGTAAATTAAAATTATAGTTTTTACTAATTATGAAAAATATGTGCTTATTTTAAAACTTGAGTATCTCATATTAATACAAGTATCTTATATTAGCATTAAAAAATTAAATTACAAAAGATGCATTTAATTTTATATAAAAAAATTGAATGATTATGTTAAATATATCATAAAAGGAATAAAAAGTAATTGAAATTATATTAAAATAATTTTTATTTGTCAACAAAATGCAAGGATTTACAAAAACACTTGTTCAAACACTCTGCTGAGAAATAAAAATTTGTCAGTCAACTTTGTACAAAATTCCTTTAGTCAAAAAGACCGAAACCCATATCTTCGTCTTCCGATTCAGATTCTTCCTTCGCTGGTTTTTTATCTTCTGCAATATTAAAACAAAAAATCATATATTAATAATCATAATAATAAATTATAAAAATACTGTATTGTTCAAAAAAATTATTAAAAGTAAATATTATGATTAATGTTTTAAAGAGTGAATACCTTTGGCTTCACTCGCAGCAGCGGTTGGAGCAGCGGCAGCTGCTGTAGCAGCAGCTGGAGCCGCACCACCTCCGACTGGCATGGAAGCAAGTTTCTCGGAACCTGAAAATTAAAATAAAATTACTTTTAACTTTAAATATCATCTTTTTATTTAGATTTCAACAATATAATTATGTTATTTCAAAAGCATTTTTTTATTAATTTAGTTAATACATAAACAACGTATTTAAATTAAATGTATAACATTTTAATTTAAATACAAATATTGCAATAAAATTCAATGTTATTGTTTTATTGTTTCATTGTTTGATAATTGTTTCTTAATTTCAACTTAACTATTTTTATACTTTGGAATATTGGTAATAAATTTATAAAAATTGTTTTTTTCATATAGTTAACAATATATTTATAAAACAATTAAACAAAAATTCATTAAACTTCAAATAATTGCCTATATAAATATG
The DNA here is from genome assembly GCA_022817445.1 of Habroteleia sp. ZL-2020. NCBI lineage: Eukaryota > Metazoa > Arthropoda > Insecta > Hymenoptera > Scelionidae > Habroteleia > Habroteleia sp. ZL-2020. Next base: position 9,130 of record JABFPK010001931.1, read on the forward strand.
GAGTTAGACAAAGATTCTGAATTATATTTATTGTTGTTGACTTTAATGGGTAGAAGCACACAGAACGTGCTGATAGCCTGAAAATATCAAATTATATTTATAACAAATGAGTTTAAGTCAATTTCATTGAAATTGCAATATTTTAGTTGCCGACTTGATTCAAAGTTGGCCATTAAAAATGTTATTGTTTACTTATAGTATTTTTTATAAAATTTTTGTTAAATAGTTTATTTAATTTTTAAATTTTATATGCTACTCATTAAGCAATGTATGATGTATGAATAAAATATTAATTATTTCTAGTAAAATCTAATTTTTTAAATTCTTATATAAAGTAACATATACCTTGCGCAATAACATCATCTATGGATTTGCCGTTAAGGTCAGCAATAATCTTCTTCATTTTTTCAGAGTCAGATTCAATACCGACAGAAGAAAGAATTTTTTCTAAGTCATTTTGACAAGGGGAAGTCTTTCCGCCCAAAACGGCTAACAAGTAAGCGGCTACGTAACGCATACTGAAAAATTAAAACCATATGTATCGTATATTACACTGTTAAATCAAAAAAGGACATGCTTATTACTATTATAAGAATATCAGTCAAAAATTAGCATCACTTCCATTCAGGCGAAAGATGGTGTTTAAATAAATCATCATTTAAAATAAAAAAACAAAAAAAGACAAAATAATTTTGTGTTAATTTTTTTATTAACATTAGGATGATTTCTTTATATTTATATTAACATATATCAATAATGAGCTATGATAAAAAGGTTATTACAACATAACCTCACATTTCTATAATCTTAATAACAAATAATATATTCTGTTTAAAATTATATAATAAATAAGCAATAAAATTATTAAATTGGACGGAATTGTAAACTAATTTATACATTTATTAAATCTCGATTAACATAGTATTTATCAGAAGCCAAAAATAAACATGTAAAGTGACAAGTTTATACATTTATCAGTATCCATGATTATTATTCAAAAAAACATGCAATCTGATAAATGATTGTACTTAAATATAAGAATAATTTATTGTTGAATATTAATTCATAATATTTTTGTCTACATTCTTATAAAATACAGAATACTTACTTTAAGTTATTGTATAACACGAAACGAGATTGCACGCTACAACGTTTTATAAAGAAAGAGACTTGGAACAGTTCGGCATGGATCGCAATGGAGCACGGAATCACATGGAACACAACAGAACAAAAACATTTGTATAAAAATATTTCTAGATCTTAAACCCAATTTCCTAGATTTCTATTAAAAAAACTGCAAAGTAACTAAATTTACGTGACAAATTCAAATTTACTTTACAATATAAACATTATGAAACATAAAATTAAATAATATTATTTGATATTAAATAATATAATACAAATATTTTCTTATTTTTATTTTGCAAAATTATAAATTGCCGTGATAAATAATATATTAAGATAATAGATGAGATATTTAATCTAACCGTCATTTTTGGGCCTCTTCTATTGGCTAAGCAGAGAGGCTAAGTATAATCCTCATCTGTGGTATAATTATGAAACTTGGAATGCTTGGAACCGTACCGTTAATAGTGAGGATGTGTGTATGTAAATAGTTTGAATGACAACAGTTAGGAGTTTAGATGAGAGAATAATTAATTAAATAATTACTCTCAATATGCCCAAAACGTTCCTTTTTATTAAATCATCATAGAGTGAGAGACCCTTAGGA
>JABFPK010001932.1:0-10860 GCA_022817445.1 Habroteleia sp. ZL-2020
ATTGTAATCATTTTTATCATATTGTCTAATAAAATTTTTAATTTGTTTTCAATAGTCCGAAAAATCCAGAAAATATAGTAAAATTTTAAATATTATTTTTCTCCGTGTAGTGCCAATATTTAAATAATATTTAACAAATAAATAATAATAAATAAAATAAATAAATAAGTAAAAAATACTTAATTAATATGTCTTTTGATGAAATTAAAATATTTAAAAATGTAAAAAAAATATTAAGTAAATATTAAATATCCGCTCTATTATTTTTTTAAATGATTTAATATTTACAGAAAATATTTTGTTATGTCAGCCAACAAATTTGGTTTGGGTCAACTAATTACAGCAAACCGAACTATTTATTTGCACGTAATTAAATATTTTTCTGAGTTTTTTTATTTAGTTTTTTTAAATAATGTTGCCTATTAAATACCAAATTTTAAAATTAAAATTAAAAATGGTCTTTTTTCAAAGACTTTGAATTGAAAGAATGTGAAAAATTTTTTACTAGAAAAATTATTTTTTTGCCTGAATTTTTGAATACACGAAGATAAATAAACTTTAAAATTCTACATACAATTTTTTTTTCAAAATTTTAAAAAATTTTTTTTTTAAAAATGTATTAGACAGTATGGTAAAATTTGTTATGTTTTCTTGGAGATGAAATATCATTTTTCCATATTATCTAATAAAATTTAATTTTCCAATAGTCCGAAAAATCTAGAAAATATAATAAAATTTTAAATATTATTTTTCCTCGTTTATGCGAACAATAAAATGAAAATTATTCTAAAAAATATGTCATTTTAAAAACAAAATTTCTAAAATCAAAATTAAAAATGACCTTTTTTCAATGACTTCGAATTGAAATTTTACGCGAATAATTTTTGACCAGAAAAGTATATTTATTTTTGTGTGAATCCCCGAATAGAAGTAATATTTTAAACAAATATTTTTCGCGGAAATTTAAATATCTTCAAATATTCGTTTCGGTGAATTTATATTCCTTATATTCAATCGAAATTTCGCGACCAAAACTTTTCGAGGCGACCGTCTCCTTTGACTTATAAGGAGAATTCGTTTTACAAACGTGCTACTTTTGCACCTGATTGATTTCGCAAGTTCTATTCTACCGCACTGAAGAAATATAAATATATTATGTCTTAATCTCGGTGACACATTTGTTTGTCGAATATGATCCAATGACCATCGCAAAGGCGTACAAATATTTGCGCGATCAAATTTGAGCGATCAAATTTGAGCGAAACGTTCGCAAACCGAAAGAAATAAACATTCCGTTTTACAACTCGATTCCAAAACGATTTTCGAAAACGCCAATTTTTCGCGCATCTCGAATATTTTATTCGCATCGTTCGAATTCGTAATTTAGTCGCGACGAGCGAAGTGACGTCTAGGCATGATTTATTGATACCAGAATTTGATATTTCGCATAAATTGCACCGTCAATAATTTTTGCAATAATATGGGTGTCATGTAGACACGGCGGAAATCGTACGCGAGAAGGACGCAGCGTCAACAAATTCCTCAACTTACCAAATAGCTAATTCTAACTTCGCCCGTGTCTCTATCCAGAGTTTCGCTTTACCTACTCTCATCTGCACTAACACTGTTTCATTCATCGTGTGTCACCGTGGCTCACTTTAAGAGGGGATAGATCGGTTTCTCGAAACAAAAAAATTTTTGAACCGTGTACAGAGGTGCAACGTCAGCGCAAAGCCTTTGAACTGAATATGAAACTTTTAGACATTCTAATAGTGAAGTGCCTGGAAGACTAAATTAAAATGACTTTTATGAAACGGGAGACGATTAACACAAAGTGCAAAAAATATTCATTAAAGTTGGGAAATAATTAATTTGGCTTTCATAAACAACGTACAATGTGAACAATAGAATTTTTTAGTTTTTTGCAAGATAATTCATTTTTATCAGGTTTAAATAAATAATTTTAGTTGAAAAATAATTTAGTTCGACGTTTGAAATTTAGACTTCTTTAAATTATTAACAAATTTGATATCGATTCTGAACAATTGATAACATAAAATAATAATTAATATAAAAATTGATCGAATGGAAAAAAATTCCGATTCAATTTTTCATCAATATCTTTTTTATATGTTTTTTTTATTATTGAAATTATTATACAATTGAAAAAGAGTATTTTTAATTACTTTTTAGGACAGATATATTTTTCGCATTTGTTTTTGTTATTAAATTTCTCTGCGATTTTAATTTTTTAAATTCACGAAGAAAAATAATATTTAAAATTTTACCTTATTTTCTAAATTTCTCGGACTAACAAGAAAAAACTCAGAAATGTATTAGACAATATATGGTAAAATTTGTATCATTTTATCAATATTTCCAAAAATTCAGAAAATACAGTAAAATTTTAAATATTATTTTTCTCTGTGTAGCTTTCGTCTTGTCAGATCATGAATTAATTATAGCTAAGTTGATAATTATTGTTATTCGTACATATGTCATCGCGCGAATTTCTTCAATAGACTTCAATTAAAAGTCCTGCGGATAGCAATGTTTACTTTTAACTTTTAGACGAGCTCATCATATAGTAAAAAATAATATCTTGCTTACTATTTCATTTAATTGAAATTTGCATCGTATCTTTGATTCATTCACAACTTTTCTCATTATCATTACTAATATACTTTATACTTTTTAAAGAGTTTCATAAAAATTTTTTTTCATTCAATTTTAAAATGAAAAGCATATAAAAACTCTAAAATAAAGTGATCTAAAATAAATGTAAAAAAACAGTTACATAATTATTATTTTGATATATAAATAATTATAAATGTTTTTGAAAAGTGAATTATTCAACTCCAAAATATAAAGTATATATTTATTGTTTGAAAAAATAAAAAGAACAAAGTTAAAAAGAGAAACAAAAGCAAACGCGTAAACCAAAAAAGAATAGTGAAAAATGGTGTGTTTTAAAGTATTAATTAGATAAAATGTTGGGAATATATACAAAATAAATTATTTTGATAAATATATCTTATCACGAAACTCCAATAACTGTGTGTAATAACATTGTATATGTCGTATACACACCGTGTATATAATATTAAGATTTTTTTATTCGTGGCAGAAGCTCGCATGGCAAGGAAATGAAATTTAACTCGAGATAACAAAAGACGATTGTTCTGCAATTTCAGCAAAATCATATGAATGCTAGCGCATATATCACGTGCACGGGAAAATATATAAATCACACCTAAATATAATTCAATTCGATACATTTCTGCTTAATTAAAATTTGTTCAATATATACATTTATACACAAACACATGCACAGAACAATACATATTAAAAGCATCTGTATTTCTGAAAAAAGAATTTTTTCGAAAACGATGGGGTCATAAGGTCAAATGAACGTACACTTAGAAAAATATGGATAGTTAGAATAGCCATCTTTATATAAAATAAAAATAGTCATAATAGTCATAATAATATGGATATAATATTAACCATTTGTATGATTGCAGTACATTCCATGTAAATAATTTAACGTATGTATGTGCCATATATGTGAGCTAATCCATATATATATGTCATATATGTTGCCATATATGTACCATATATGAAGTCATATATGTACCATATATGAAGTCATATATGTACCATATATGAAGTCATATATGTAACATATATGAAGTCATATATGTAACATATATGAAGTCATATATGTAGTCATATATATACCTTATATGTTGTCATATATGTGCCATATAGGTCATATATGTAGTCATATATATACCATATATGTATATATATGTTGCCACATATGTAAACATTTATACATTTTATTTATATATATATATGCGACACATATGACTACATTTATGGCACATACATGGATATATATATTATATTTTATATATACTATTAAAGAACAATCGAAATTTCTCTGAATGTTGTAATTCATTTGCATTTATAGGTAAAAGTATCGATTAATGTATTTTAAGTTTCCAATAGTTTAATAATTTTTAATTCTAATTTTTAAACGAATATTCAGACTATTTAAACGAGGATTCAGAAGTTATTTCCTCCGTTGAACACAATATTCATATTGATATAAATTTATGATTTATTTCAGCGAAGATTGATTGTTGCATTTAAGGGTACTTTTTAAATATGCTGTCCTGGCAAATTTTAGGGAGAGTGCCTGTCAAATTTAATGACATAAATGCAAAATATATTCTCGGCGTTTCGTTAGCATTTAAAATTTTTGAATTTTAAACGTAAAAACTAAATGAAAAACTCCGACCAAATTTACATCGGGCAGCTTCAATTCTGCACAAATTCGAAAGTAAAAACCTTGATTTAGATCGGTCCGATTCGCGAAATCGATCGAACGGAATTGCCTTAAAGGGTTTTGCACGTACGATTTATGTTGTTAAAAGTTTTCAGCTTTAAGCCTTCGCAGCTTTCTTCGTTAGTGCGTGTGTTATCGGGTAGGCCCTAGTTTGCCATGTCAGCCCTACATGATGACCCAGTAAAGATCCTGTCGATTCTGCAAGATTATTTTTTCATTTTCATCGCGTGCTCCTTGCAACCAAAACAACTTGTGTCGCGCAACCCGCATTCAATTTTCATTTGAATTTTAATTGTATATAATTTTAATCTCACTTGTGATTATAAAAAATAGTTTATTTATGGGGTTTGATTTTCTAATTAAATGAAATTTATTTTCATTTTACGCAATTGACGTTTTGTTAAACCTATCATTTTATCGAACAAAAAACTGACTGAAAGATGCTTTTGCAATTCAAAAATGCATTGATATTAATACCAGCTTGTAAAACAAAGTATTATCAGAAGAGACACGTTATTGAATTAATATTTTATTGCGCGTTTTATCAAAACTGATTTTTATCGTCATATCTAACAAATTCATTGCCAATTAAGATAAAATAACTTAGGAAAATGCAAATGTTCTTCTCTCTCATTGTATTCGTTTAAATGAGAAAGATGCATGTTCGTCATTTCCAAATTAAGAAATGTATATATATTTTTCGAATGAGACACAAAAATGGAATAAAATAATTTTCTTTTCATTTGAATATTACAATCAAAGAAAAAAATGTTTAGAGTTGTGAATCTTAAATCTGACTAAACATGATTGAATATGAACGTAATAATTTATATATATATATATAATTTATATATGGAACATACATGAATATATTTATGTCACATATATTACACGTATATGAAAATATATATATTATATATATGACACATATATGACTATTATACAATATATATAAATTATTACGTTCATATTGAATCATATTTTATTAACATGGCGTTGATAACTATAAAAGTATGGTCACATTTAAGATTTACTATTCTAAATAGTTACATTAACCATTTTATTATTTGAGTGCAAAACAATTTTTCTTTTTCGACTACATTAAAAACAATCATAAGTGTAATATTACATAAATTTATTTGCCATGAGCTATCGCAACATTTAACCAAAATTCTTAATAAATTAAAACACCGTTCCTCATATTTGCTATTCAATATAGTACAATCGTTTTTGCCAAACTTCTTTCCCAGTGCATATCAACCCAGAATCTTGCACCCCTCACCCCCCAGTCTGACCCAATAAATAACGCCTCGGGGAATGACTTGAATCCGGCCCTTCTTCACTTTCCATTTCATCCCTTTTACCCTAAAATATGTCTGCCATTATCTTCGGAACTGACCGGTATTCGTCGCGCACTCCGCCGCGGTTCCACGTCAAGAGGTGTCACATCTCATGACGCGTCAATAGCAGAGTACCTCACGGTGCAATATGGACGCGGCGAATGCAAAAGAGCCGGATCCTCGTCGGGACAGCTCGAGAGACCTCACCTCCGCGATACGAAATTGAAATGCAAGGAGAGGGAGGCGTAAAAAGGCGCGAGCAAAGAAATTATAATAATCACTACAGAAATTAATGGTCGCAGCGAATGTGTCCAGCGTCGGGCAAAGTGATGGGGTTGATCGTAGGTGGGATAAAAGCGCGACAGCCAATGGCGGGTCGGTCTCCGGCTAACCAGCCCTCGGGGGTCTGACTTGGCTCAACCACTCCCACAGGATGACGTCATCAACGACGCCAAGCGCCGCTCGCGACCCCTGCGGATCGCAAACCTCCGACGCAACCGTCACACCAGTTATCGTTCATTCGGCGAAGCAGCGACTCCGACGAACGGTTGCCAAGTTAGGACCATCGGTGGTTCCCTGGTCTGGCCTAGGTCCGATCCAGAAAATCCCAACCGTGCCCGGACCCAGGATCAGAATTTGGGACAGGATCAAATTTCGGATTGGACAGCGGTATCGATTGGGAAGTGGAGGGTGAACGGAGTCTACGCTTTGAGGCTGTCACACTAAGGTCAATCCTCGGTTATCAGTCGCGACAAACGTTTAGATGATCCCGCACTTTTCCTGACCCCTTATCGGATTAGACGCGCGGAGCATCAACAACCGGTCTGGCTATCTACATTGTAACGCTGGATGGTAGACGTTTGACGTCAGATTGGCAGTCCGCGTTTAGTTCCATTCAAATTTAGAACTGGCGAAGATCGGCCTTGGGAACCTGAACACTGACTCGGAGTTGCTCTTCCAGTTGTGATGAAGTGATTTGTGAATGTCGTTCGTATTCTATTATTGTTTTTCCGTTCCTTATCGACTGGACCCATATGGTAAAGTGATGGTCTGAGGATCCAACGGCTTCGGAGATTGGACTTCCGGCTGTGATGAAGTGACTTGTGAGTCTAGGGTGTAGGACTGTCCAGCCTTCACTGGGAGATCTGTCTAGGTTTCCAACGTTCTCCAGTAGAAGTTGGCTCTAGAGGTACAGACTGGTAGATTGGTTACTCGGAGAGACTGGTGAATTGGATTTGTGGGGAAAAGGTTTCCCGGTTGGTTGGTCCAAGTATAGGTTCAAATTTCAAATTTGAAATTCCAAATCCTCTCAAATTTTGTGGAACTTGAACTCGAGAGTTTGGGATTCTTCGAAGCGGGTCTTCTGACATAAGCGGTACCACTTGGTACCAAGTACAAAGGTCGCGCTGGTATTCGGTTAAGGTGAGATTGAAATTGAAACGTCTTCTGGCGTGTCGTCGGCAACAGGGCACAGTGATCACGACGCACCTAACACAGGCCACGAGTTGTCCCGAAGGTGGAGGTGGTGGCGGCGATCGCGACAAAGAATCGCTGCCGTATGTCGCTACAGAGGATACGGTAGAAGAGGCGAAGTCGAAGGAGGTGGAGGTTGAGGTTGAAGAGATTAAGATGGAAGCCGAAGACCATTTGGCTAGGGAGTATCTTCAGGAATTCGTACTTGACCACCTTGATCCCACGGAAGTCAAACGAGAGGTGAGTTTTGGATATCATTTTAAATTGTTGGGAATAAATTCTGTGGCTTTCTTTGCAAATTGGTTGTAGTTACGTTGTAATATATTTTTGGGAATTTGGGCACGCGAAATGGAAATTGATTTTGTTCAAGATCATTTTTTATGCTGTTATAAAAGCAGGGAAATTTAAAAATAAAATTTAAATTTTATTAATATATAAGAAAAGGGTGTTATTGTTTGGAATTGTCAACAATAAGTTATCAGAATATCACTTTTTTATAATTTTTAATGTAAATCTGATAAGCGATTGGTGAAATTGTAAAAATAAAGAATAAAGAAGGGAAATATGTTGGGCGATGAAATAATTGAGCGTTTCTAATTACAGATTTCTCTTTTAAATACAATATAAATTAGTTCTGGACTATTCTTCAATGCTAAGAGGGAAATGAGCTACAAAAATCAATATTGTTGTATTTAGTAAATCTTGTAAAGTTGTATTTATTATATATTTAAAACAATAATTATGAAAATATTACATATTATTGTGTATAAATATTGTATACTCTAATTGAAATATCTTTGAATACATTTTATTATTAATTCAAATTGTTTATCCGTTTTATATATGTAGCGCAAGGCAGGGTAATGATTCATACCAAAATATTATTTGTTATTTATTTTATTCTAAAAAGTATAAAGTTATATTGCATAACATTTTATTTAAAAGTCTTATAACAATTAAAACTGTAAAAATAGAAATTATGTAAATAATCTGAAAAATATCTCCCGCATATTTGTAAATTAACAACTATAAAAATGTAAACATGAATTATTTTATGCATACCAAAATATTGTATTTTTATATTATTTGCGCAACAACATTAATAGATCATAATTGCTAAAAAAGGTGGATTGTAAATAAAATATAATATTACATTACTCCGAAAGTGTTTTAAAAAATATTTTTATACTTATTTCAATATTATATAAAGTAAACATTTTTTTTATTTTGTATCGTAAGAATATTAAATGAATGCGCACTCTTAGGATTTTATTCCTTTAAGTGTAAATAAAAGGACACTGACATACAAACACAAGAAATAAACAAAGAAGAATCTCTAAAAATAATTAGAAATTTCTTATTTAATATATAAAAAATATGATAATACATATATAATATTGATTGCTGGAATACAGAAATAATATTTTTATATAATTATATATCAAAAAGACCATATACTTCTTTTATATTTTATGTAATTTGTATATTTTGGATCATTTAAATATTAAATTAAAATATTAATTAGCGCAACGATACATACAATTTTTGCATCAATTCTCAAAAACACATTTGTCATAATAATCTGATTCAAGTTAAAATTGAATAACCCCAAAAGAGTGACCTTGGATAGGTAAACAAATATTGATCTTATGTTATTTATTTTTGTTATTATAAACATTTTATATTTAACAAACACTAACATAAATGTACTTATATATATGTTATTTGAATTATTTATATTGCAACATAATCAAATGTTTAAACATATTTTTTTATAAAACATAATTATTTTAATTCTATTTCTTATTCTCGTACAAAATTTTAATCTTTTCAACAAAATTTGAAGACTAATGTTTACAGGGCAAGCGACATAACATTCTGGGTTTTGCACCCTAAACTTAAGCCTCATAGATCTATATCTTAATCCCTCTTTGATATTATCATATTATGTTTAGGTATCCACAAGTTATTTGCCATTTAATCAAATTAATAGTACGTAATCATGTATAATTGAAATTTTGTATAACCAAAAAAGAAATTATTATAGAAATTATCTACACATTAATTTGTATTGTAAATGTAAATTTTATTTTAAAATGTCTTACTATTAAATTAATTATTACATTTTTAATACTGATATCAAATATATTAATTACAAAATACAATTTTTTAAATTAAATTTAGAATTTTGTAATATTATTACAAAAAATGCTTCGGTATGTTCTTTAATATTATAATCGGTCATATTATAATGTAATATTTCAGTAATAATAATATGAGTAAAATGTCTTGCAAAACTCCTTTCGTTATAAAATGTTAATCGTAATTATTTTACAATTATAATTTTTATAATAACGTAGCAATGTTTACTTCCCACAGATTATAAAAAAATTAATTTTAAATTATGAAATTCGAAAAAAGAAGAAAAGTCAGATTACATTTCTGTTATAACAAAGTTTTTACTATGTAATTAAATTAAATTCATATAATATACGGATATAAACTATTTTAATCCAGTCTAAAAATCCTTCTTAGTAAAACATAGTCAGGAAACGTATTTTTGTTATGGCACATATGGAGTAATATATACAATATATCACACAGCAATTTTGACAAATTGGAGACGTAAGAAACCGCGGATGAAACATACTGCAAATATTAAATACCTCTCCTTAATCATTTCTAAACTAAGAATCTCTAACCCATTCAAATCTACAAAAATTTGAACAATTCATTTAATTAAGTTACATACAATTTATAAACCCTCATTGCATTCATAAATAAAACAAAAGTGACGTAAATTTCACTCTAAAAGCTGTAGTTAATTTGGGAAAACTTATTAATTTCGAAAAATTTTATTAATTTATAATTTGTATAACAATTGCGATTGAAAATACCTCTCAAATTGAGAGAAGAGTCCATCGAAATGGGGCCAGTGGTGTCTTTGGGTCTAACATCAGTCGTACTGGCAACATTGCAATGTTTTAGGTACGATTAAATTCTCCAACAGTGACAGTAAATGGAAACATGGTGCAATTGCAGAGTCAATGCTTGTCAATAGCGCCGCTCACGCCGCCAGCGCACGAACTGGAGCACCCCCATCCCTTATACGGACAGCCTCACATTCAAGTACAGCATGGGGTCTTGGTCAAGGCACCCCCCGGCTCCTCCTCCCATTTAACCACCCTATCCCATCCGGGTACTCCACCGGACACCCCTCCTGTATCTGCATCCCCCCCTCCCCTGCAATTACACCGGGGCGAGCGCGACCCGCGAGAGCGTGGCGGGATTTTGTTTCAACTGCAGCAACCCGGGGCCTTAATTTCCGAGGATGTGCACATGGGAAACGGAAACATGAGCTGGTTGACCCCGTCGTTGAGGCAGGAACCCCTGGACCTGAGGCCACACTGCTCTTCGGAGCAGAACCCGGAACACTCCGAACCTTGGCCGTCGCAATCACATCACCACTTCCAGGATTTGTCACATGTTCCCAGACACACCAGGCATACGGGTAGGTATTCGACTTGTAATTCCTCAAAATATAGCCAGGGAAAAATTTTATATAAGGGGCATACATGCCACATATATGCCACATATATATGTGAACACTGCAACACATATGCTCACATAAATGCCTCTTATATGGCCCATATATGCCCCATATAAGCTACTTGTATGGCCCCTACATTAACC
>JABFPK010001933.1:0-10859 GCA_022817445.1 Habroteleia sp. ZL-2020
ATCCCAGTGCTGGCTCAGAGATGAAAAACAAATGAATCAGTACTGGCTCAGTATTGACACCAGTACTGGAAATACGGGCGACAGTTCTGAAACAACACTGGGCCATGCTGCAATTTCTTACTGGGTATGCGATCATATATGGCACGTATGTTACTTAAGTCATAAGAACAATGTCATTTATATATTTGCATGTGCGTATGCTTAAATTGATTGAATCAATTCTATTCTGTTTTCTTTCCTCTTACTGCATATATTATATTTAAGATGGAATATGAGAAACTGAAATTATCCGCAGCATTAATAATAATAATTGAAAATCTGTCAACATATTGAACTTAAATCTTAAAATTAAATCAATTTATCATCGACAACGTAAACACATAATTAAATTATTTTTAAAATAATTGAAAGCTAAATAATGCTTTATTTTAATATAATAGTGTAGAAGTAAAATTATAATTTAGTTATTTTATTGCATAAATTAAAAAATTATATTCATTATGGTTTTCATTTAATCCTTATAATATTTCAATATTTACATAAGAACAATATACTTTTTCTATCCGTTCCATGTATGACACATATATTTATTTTTACATGGGTATATAGTAATGGTCTATCACACGTTCAAAAAACCATGTCTTTTTGTCTCTAATAATGATCCATAACTAGGATATATTTTAACCACTTGTATTATTCTAAGTTATAAAGCCATTTATTAACCTGAAGATCATCATAATTGAATATTAATTACAAAAAACGAGCGAGGCATTGCGCAAATTATAAATTAAATACGAGTTTAATATACATTTATCCAAAGTTTATATAATATTAAAAATGGCTTGACACGGGCAAGTTTACAAACTTCGATCCGTTTCGCAACAAATAATAATAATCATTAACTGCAACAGTTCGAAAAAAGATTCCGATAAATTGACAAAGAAACGCAACAGGATATTCTAATCGAAGTGTAAACTTGTCAATTTTCTTCGTTTGCCCCTATCCTTTGTAATTTTATACATGGAGAACAATAAGACTCTTACAATGATTGCAACTTCAAGGTGCATTAACGATGAGACAAATTGATGAAGTGTGAAGGAATTCGAGAAGGAATGAAAAAGTGAAAATAAGTAGAAAAAGAGACACGATGACCAGTGCCGAAGGAGGGCAGAGAACGCGAAAGTCGAGGGTGGACGCCGGGATTCGAGATCCAGACGAGTTGTCCTGTCGGAATGGCGCGGATCACGACGAATCGACCACCTAATTTCTCTCGATTGAATGCAACCAGGGCGAGAAAATCGTCAATCGTTATTACTGCAAACGGTCGTTTTCTGCTCTGTTAATTTCGCTTCGAAAACATCTTGCTACATTGACACTTCATTTAAAATAATGTGTAATTTCACGGAAGAATAAATGCATATTCGTTCTGAATGTCCGAACGAAATTTTTCGTTCTGATCGGCGAGAATAAGGTTTGGTGAAACCGTGCAATTATGCACGCGTGATTTTTTGCGCGCCTGTCCGTTCGCGCGCGCGATTCAAACCAAAATAAAAAATATGAAATTTAATTGGCGAACAACCGATCGAATTACACAAATTTCAAATTGCAAACTAAAGCGTGATTGTCTGAATGAAGTTGACGCCGAGTCGCCAATTAACCTTTCCTTTTCTAAGAAATGATTTTCCTCAATGAATTTAATTAGATCGACGCAAAGTGCATTTAAATGGCCTGATCGAATTACCTTAAAATAATTTAAATGGTAATACGTTTGTTTACCAAAAACTTTGGAATGAACGAGTTTAATGTCGCTAATTATGAACTTTTTTTCGTAAAAGTGCTCGCATTTTTATGGAAAAAAGAAATCGTTATCTGAGGAAATGGAAGACAAAAAAACTAATTCCAAAGTTCATGAATATCATTGAAAACCGAGCAAAGCATTTTTATAATTGCCAGCGTTGCGCGTTCGGTATAAATAATAGATGACATAATAATACACAAATATATATTGTAGCGCTTATAGAAGCGCGTATCGCGGATGGTGGAAGAATTAGGTAGGTAGAGTTTGAGGGAGATTGGTTGGGGTAAGCGGACCCCCGCAGGCTTGAAAACGAACGCTTAAAAATGTAATAGCAGAATGAAAGTCTGATGGTGAACGCGGGCCTCGGCTCTTTATTTTCCCATTATTCAAATATAAATGTAAATGTTGATACAAACGGATCGGTAAATGGAAAGAGAGAATTCAATTGTTCGGCGCGGACGCCAAGTAACGGAGACGGAACGAGGAATGGGCTTGGCGCGGCTAAACGGGGGTGGGTGATGGTAGGAAATTCGTTTATGAAGACGCACCAGCTACACAAAACGGAAAAGAGTAAATGGCGCTTGCGGAAAAGTGTCCTCTCAAGATGCATCCTCGTCAAATTCGCGACGAACGAAAAACATTTACCCTCGTAGAACGAGATTTTCGCGAAAAAATTTTATTTTAAATTACGCGTTTTGTTTCATAAAAAAGAATAACGTAATTGCAACATTGTTGCAATTCCGTTTCTCTTTCATTTTACGTTCGTCACTTGCAAAAAGTGTTACATTTTGCATTGAAATATAAATAAAAACCTTTCGCAGGTGCGATATAATATGAGCGTATTACATAAATGACACGTAAATATTTCATATCCGCGAACCACAGTCGTATTTCACATTTTTTATTTTCATGTATTTGAACAGTATGTGTGTACGGTGGAATGAATAGCGCAACATAAAAATAATTGCCGAATTAACTTTTCTTATGCCACTTTGAAAATGTGAAATCTCCGAATGGTTTACTATGCACGTAACAGCGAAGAAATGAGAGACAAATCTCACTGTGAGGCAAATGACGCAAACCGAGTCGACAAAGCATCAACGAATAACATCTTATAAAATTAAATGGAGCCAAAGGAAACGAGTCACGATCGCATGATCGTGTGCTTGTTCGTCGTTTCTATACATTAAAAATAATAAAAGCGAAAACTCTTTCTTGAAATACATAACGACGAAGTCAATTGTCTAGAGCTGTGTTTCAATGAATTTTATATTCATGTTGGAGTAAATAATGCGAGCAAAAAATAAAATTAATTAATAACATATATGCGACACATAAGTAATTTTGGTGAATATTTTTTTATAAGGCACATATATGTTATATCTTATATACCCCATATCTGTGAATTGAAACATATAAGGGACTTATATGTTTATTATATACAACTTATATCTCCCATATGTGCATTGATACACATGAGGGAGTTTATTATATTTTGCAATTGATCACATAAATAGTGTAAGATACCACCCAAGTAGAATTTTCATGTGGACATATATGTACGCACATATGGCACATATATATGTATACACTGCAACATATATGCGGCATATAAGGCTACATATATGTCACATATATGCCCCTTATATGTCACATATATATATTTCGCTGGCAAGAGTAAATCAAAACCTGTATGTCACATATAAGTGACATATATGGCGCCTTATATAAAACATATATGTCATTTTATATATAACTTATAAGTGGCATATATGTGGGATATATAAGCAACAACAAAATCTTGGATTCGAACGTGAAATATGTACATGCAATTTGTATAAATATAATCGCAATTGCAATTGACACAGAAACGATGAATTACATTTTGCAAAATACCGTACAATCTCATGACCTGGATATAATATCTTAGCCTCCAACTGTTTATAATACTCCTTTAATTTTTTGTTTTAACTTAAAATAATTTCTACGCCATTCTCTCTTTACGTCGCACTCAGAGAAAAAAATGGTTACTGTAACTATTTGAAATAGTGAATCTTAAATCTGACCATACTTTTATGGTTATGGTTGTTAATAAAAATATGAATTTGAACGTTAATATAATAATTGAATAATTAATAATTGAACGTTAATAAAAAATATGAACGTAATAATTTATATATATATATATAAAATATTATATATAAAAAATTATGTATGTCACATATATGTTCATTTTTACATGGTAGGTACTGCAACCATACAAATGGTTAATATAACCATTATTATGGTTATCATCACTGTTCTTATTTTAACCATACAAAGATGATTATTCTAACTATCCATATTTCTCTCAGTGCGCCAATCATAATGATATTTTTTCACAAAAATTGTCCAATTAAGAGTTCAAGATTTATGACCAACGTTTCATTATGATGTGATCGAAAATTGAGTATCGGATTTCTGCCAAAATTGTGCATTTTATTATGCACATTCATTTTGTAATCGTAATATATTGTGCACATAAAATGCACCGGACAAAATTTTCGTCCGCATTTATGTCTCGCGTATATCATTTGCGTATACATTTTATTGTTGCCCGTGAGTACCGGAAATCGGTTGCGAAAAATCTGTCGTACGGCGGATTGCTTTTGTCATCCGGCCATTTGCAGCGTTTATTCGTAATTTCGTCGTTGAATAAGAAAAAATCGAGCGGAGCAGCTCGCTCGTCGTGGGCAGACGTTTACAGCTTGGATGCATGCGTCGGCGAATCTATTGGTCCGAGCTCCGTCACACGTAAGGACGCGTGATTTACAGAGGTCGTACGCCGGGATCGCGCTCTCGTGCCAGAACGAGCGACTACTACACCTCATTTACGGCGGGCGTTAGTTCAGCCGATTGACAGGTGTCGCGGTAAAAAGTCTCGCGCGCTCTCGACAAGACATTGTTGACGTGTCCCAAGAATAAAGAATTGGCCAATAAATGACTTACCAGACCCACCCGGCTCGCTGGTTTTATTGAGCATTCATAAACGCGATTTCTAAATTTTAAATTTTCGAATTTCATGGCGAGCCCTTTTTTGTCAATTACGAATTCCCGTTTAAGTATTCGAAAATGGCTGACTTTATTATGCATTCTGAAACAAAATTTTGATTGAATTATATTTTATTCGCGTAAGAGCAGGCTTGGTAAATTTAATTGTCTTTCAGTTTTAAAGCCTCTGTTCTAATTCCACCTGACATTAATACTGATTAATGTATATAATTAATATTTTTCTGAATGGTTTCATTTTGGATTTCATTTAGACGTTAACTGAGATACTGTCAGGTTTAGCTTTTTTATAATCAGACCTGATCAGGTTTCGTTAGATCTAATTTCATAGATTATTAAGTATGCTAGCAAAAAGTGGGATCTCGATTCGTGAAGCTATTTCGACAAAAGTAAATGTAACTAAACTCGATTGAAATTGTTCCGTTTTTTCCAAAATGACAAAAATGCGATTAGTTCAATCTAATAAAATTTTAAATGTCAAATGCTAATTTGATTAGACATAAATCACATTTCAACAGATCTTAATCACTTTAATTTCGGAGTATAAATTCAACTTATAAATTAAAATGCAAAAATCGACAATCCTTAAATTGTATATCAAATGTACAGTCTATAACCAAATCCTATTCTATAATTACGCATTTAAAAATAATTCCGAATTCTCCCGACGTAATTACCACATATCTCGATTCGAAAGATTTGATCGTAAAACCGTTTACACGGAACAAAATTAAACTATCTTTCCAATTGGGTGATTCGAACCTCGCAAACTCGAAACGCAATGCATTTCATCAAACATCTGCTAGTTTTATTCTTAAAACAAATCCGCGAGTCGGGATGAAATAATTCATCGTCGCGAGCATTCCTCAAGTGCAATCGTGAACTCGTCAAGTGCGACTATCGCGCGTTTCGGCACGATTTCGGTATAGGTCGATAAAACTTTTCGCTATTCGCCCGCATAAACATTAGATAGAACTAAGAACGTTGAAGGCAACATACGCAATGAAGGGTCGGTTTACGAGGTAGCATATTTCTGCGTCTGTTCCCGGGCCCACCCACTGCGCGCAGTCAAAATAGCATCCGAAATCATAACGACCGATTGTCCGTTGTTATGAAGCAATAAAGTCGCTCTTCCTCTCGGTAACAAGTCGCTCTCTCTTGCACCTTATGTCTATTTTGAAAATGGCGCCTCGGCACGCGATGACTGCGCCCCACTCCCCGCCCGACTCGAATGGCGGCGCTGCGATCGCACGAGTCCACTCTTCCGTCTTACGGAATTATTTAGATGATTGGACATAGGGGGACGAGCTTTACGGCCGTCGACCGGTGTCCTAAAACCCGAGCAACACAATGCCATTATGCTGTATGAGGATTTGCTGCTCCCAATAATACCGGATCCTCGATAAATATCCTCGCATATTGTTTCTTCGGCGACGTGTAATGCACTTTAATATGTTTTGTATCTTACGAAAATCAATGATACGAAAATTGTTGATATTGCCATCTAACAAAGAAAATTTGCGTCAATTAATTTATGCAGTTTTGCGAACTCTGAAAGTAATACGAAATAAATACTACTCTACTTTTAACGTTTGCAAAACTTTGACATAAAAAAAGTTTTGATCGTATAAAAAATTGAAAAAACAACATTTTAATGTTGATTGCGATGCATGAAAAAGATAATGTTTAACATTTTAATATATTTTCTTTTATCTTTTATCTTTTACTATATTCATTTTACTATATCACTTGCATCAATGTTTGCCATACAGTAAAATACAATTTTTCATTTAAATTACTGTATAACATTAATAACAGGTTTGAGAATATTTTAATAATTTATACTAGAAATTTTTTTAATTTCTGTAAGAAACGTCAATATTAAATAATAAATATTCTTCGCAAAAAATTGAATGAGTCTGTGTTCTATAATATCTCTGTCGTATAAACAAAATTAACTTAATTATTAATTAATGTAATTGGAATCAAATAACTTATAACAGATGGAAACTCTAACGAATTGCAATTAGAAGCATAATGCTAGCATATTTTAAGCATTCACGTTGGCTTAATATTGATTCTAATTGTGCCAGATGGGCCAGATTATAGATGTGCTTATGCACATGTTAACAATTGCAATAAATATAATCTTATACGAACAATGGAATTGAAGCAAATTCAAAATATTTGATCAAGAATATAATGACATAAGATTAACACAATCTTATATATATATATATATATATATGTAAGAAAATGTAAGAAATTTAACATTGCATTGCAAATTTATTAACAATAATTCTTAATATATTTTGAAAAGTACTTTTGAATGTTTTTTTGCTTTTTGTATTTGTATAAAATATTAACAAATTCTATAATAATTACAAATTGAATAGAAATGCAATATTGCAAATTTATTAACAATCATTTTTAATAGATTTTGAAAAGTACTTTTGAATGAGTACACATCCTATCATTACACTAATACTTTTAACAACGCGTGAATATTAATGACACTGCGATAGCATGAAATCGTAATATCAGCATTTAATGTTTGCATAATATTGACATAACCATGGTATATACGCGAAATTACTGCTTGTAAACAATTATAGTATGTGTGTGTATGCAGTATTTAAGAAATTCAATTGCTTGCCCCATATGCTTGCGTGTAGCAAAAATTTTTAAACATTGTTCACACATCAGAACTGTACGAACGTCAATTTAACATTTATACTTAAGCATGATATATTAACTCAAAACAAGACAATTATTTGTCTTAATTAACATGCGTAATAACATAATTAGAGGTAGCTAAAAAGAATAACAAAAACTATTACAATATTGAATTTAACTTTTCTTTTATATAAAATTAATTATTATAGATATATTTAAAAATTCTTGATTGATATAATTTAAAAAAATTGTTATTTAAATATTTATTATAGATACTGTTGGAATTTATTCTATATATAAAATAACAGTAAAAAGGTTGACCTCTAGGAACAATATAAAATTTCTTCGACTTATTGTTTTGGATTTATTCATTCAAAGACAACGTTTCGTTCTTTTTACAAGATCCTCATCAGGACTACATGCAAAATGATATGCTTGCTATACTGGAAGAAAACTCTGCCAAAATAACAGAACTGACATTAACAATTGGGCATGAGTTTTATTACAATAAATAACAGTTTTTAAATTGACATGAATTATTATAATCATCAAAATCTAATTCTTTACTAATTTCATTTTCACAGCATCTCTAAGTTAAAATGTTTTTAATAATGTTTGATGAACTTTACTTTTCAATCATACAACAAGGTAAGTCCTCAAGTTTTCTTAATCGCAATTTTAAATTAATTTATAATTTACAACTTGTAATATTGTTTGTATGTAGCCCAGATAAGGTTCTTGTAAAAAGAACAAAACGTAGGCTTTTATATTGTCCCTAAAGATCAACCCTTTACTTTCATTTAACAAAAAGGAACGTATTGGCCATATTGAGATTAATTAATTATTTAATTAATTTTCTCTCACACTTTATATAAACAATCGTCAAATTTACTCTGGCCCAAAAGTATCTCAAATTGTTAACAACATTTGCAACGTATTATTCAAAGAAAATAATGAAACTAATACTAACCGATTAAAATAACAATGTGCTTCGAATGATCGCAATTGTTCACTTTGTTTTTAAAACGACACGTATGCATTCGGATGTGTATGAACAATGAATGGTTTCTAAATAAAAACTAGGTTTAATGAAGTGTATGACTTCAAATATCGGTTTACACATCGACCTTCGTATGTGCGACACAATTCGCTCGGTCGGATAGATTTTTTGCAACTGTTCGTCGAAAAGCTGCGCAGAACGATGTAAACTAATGTTTTATACAGCTGATCGGTTGAGCGCTTTCGTCTTATTCTATCGATAATATGTTAATCCAGTCCAATTTATAAATATAAATATAACAATCTGCGAGATATCCTCAATGATAAAAATAGTTTTCTCTGTCATAAAACAGATCAATTATTCAGGTCAAATTGATTTCTAATTGTAGTATTGAAAACTTACTGCTGCTGAATATTTCTCTCTGTATATCCCTTTACATACCTGCAACATAAAAAATCGAATTTGCTTTAAATACAACATTAATTGTTTCTTAACTGAAATTTATATTAATAAATTTCGATTTGAACAAATTCCAAATTTGAAAAATAAAAATTGTTCTTAAAGCATAATTATATAACAAGGAAATAATTTATTATAAAATTTATAAAAATGAATTTCGAATTATTTCCATCATATTCTATGGGAATTATAAAATTTCATTTTATATATATTATCAAGCGAAAATATTTGTTCACAAATTTAGTGTCGAATTATTTTTTAAAATTAGAAAAACATATATAATATTCCCGAAAGAATAACATATAAAATATATACACAACATTACTTTTATTCGAGTGATTTTAAGAAATTAATCCCATTCGTTGAAACAAAATTATCTCTTAATTTTTAAAAAAGATTACATGGTATCTTGAAATTCTAAAATAATTTTTTGGATACAAAAATAAATAGCATGTATCGAAGGAAGCGATAAGAAGAATCGTTTCTATTAGAATCAGAACCGCGCGTGTTTTACGGATATCATTCGAGTCCTCTCTTGGTCTTAGGATTTATACGGGGTAATATCGACGAAGGATTAACACGATCGTATATAGACTTAAGTTGCACGCTGCCCGATAGCGTAGGCTATTAGTGTCAAAATAAAAATGTGGCCACAATATATGGTCGAAGTGTAAGCCACCCCCACCTGTTTCTCAATATTATTGCCTGTCCGGGAGGAAAGAAATACCGAGTGTATCAGGAAAAGATACTCCGTACAATTTCCGAAAGAACCAGAAAATCATCGCCAATGAATCATCTCAATTACTCGGCGGGAGTACGGGAGCGCGTGAGGGAGAAGTAGAACATTATTAGCAAAAATTAACAACGTCTATCGGGGCGTAAAACGCGCGCCACGTACGAGCATTATTGCTTGTCTAAATAGCAGCAACGTTAAACCGCGACGCATAAAATATGAAATAAAAGCGCGTTCAATTATCCGCCGTGCCGTTGAATCGTAAAAGGACGGTAGAAAATCACACCCCTTAAATAAAGTGACCAACGCCCTCGTAAGGGCGGAAGGACAATAAAACGCGTCCCGTACGTGCGGCGTCCTCGCACCACGAGGGCGTGAGCGTGTCCATAAAACTTAGAAACAATTGTCTTTTATTGTTTTGTTGTTATTTAATTTTAGCCACGGCAGATCAGAATCCAGGCAAACGCGTTCCAGCCTCCTCTAAATAATTTACGAGTCTACCGAGCTTTTCGTCGTCCACTTCGGGGATTCGAGTCGAAATGAAAATGCCCGATCTCGTTCCACGGAAACATAAATGATAATAACAGCAAAACGTAAATAAGAAACGTACAAAGGCTCAACTTCGTCTCATTTTATTTTGCCGCTTTCACTTTTACCGTTAGCATTTCCATTAATCTTTATTTGTTGTTGAATAAACATTTTGGAACAAAGGAATTGTTTAAAGACGGTGTCAAGTTGAAAGATAATTAACCCAGATGTAGCATAGTGCAGGATTTAATTAGCAGTGCTCGATCTTCGTAGTTTAAGTTGGTAGCGCTATAGTGGTGCTATAGAGGTTCTGGACCATCCAGTCGTAATTAGTGCAACGATAAGCCAAAGTCGGGGTGCGTGCCGCAATAACAACGGTCGAAACCAACGCAATCGTTCTCTGTTCGTTTTATTGATGCGAGAGGTTTAGGGTGCACTCGCTCGTTCTAGGTACCTCGAGCTCTATTTTTATATCCGTCCGTGCAGGAAGTTGACGTTGCAGAGCGATTGCACAGCATGGAACCCCAATGAAAATAATTATTAACGTTAAGTGGTCGTCGTTGGCGGAGCGGGCCCGTGCACAGACGAAGAGCAGTTACGTCGAATCAGTATAATAC
>JABFPK010001934.1:0-10856 GCA_022817445.1 Habroteleia sp. ZL-2020
CTTTATAGCCATTTGCTTGATAACCTATTAATATCCCATTCGAGGATTTTTCATCAAATTTTGTTTCTTTGACTTTATTGTGTACATAGACCATTGAATCAAATACTTTTAAAAATCTCAAATTCAGTCTTTTTGTATGTCACATTTTATACGGTGTTTTTGATTCCTTGACAGCTTTAGTTGGAAACAAATTTAATAAGTATGTAGCAGTTAAAACCGCTTCACTCCAAAAATATTTGTCCAACTGTGCTCCGCATAGCGTCGCGCGAGCTTTCTCAGTAATCGTTCGGTTCATGCGTTCCGATACAACGTTTTGCTGTGGGGTTCGTGGAACTGTGAAATCATAGCTTATGCCTTTTTCGACACAAAACTCCTTCATTTCATTCGACAAATACTCTCGACCGTTATAACAGAACAAATTTAATAATTTTAAATTAAAATGCGCTTCACTTTTATGTATGTAATCTTTTATAGCTGAAAACGCATCAAACTTATTTTCCAAAAAATATGTTGTACAATAATGAGAGTATTCATCCACAAACATAATGAAGTAATTTTTGTCATCATGCGTTGAAGGAGTTAGGATAGGACCACAAACAGCTGTGTGAACAATGAATAGTGGTCTTTTTACATGAGTTTTGCCTTTCTTATGTTCAAAAGGCAATCTTGCTAGTTTTCCATTTAGACAAGTTTCACATAAATCATCATTTTAAAATTCATTTTTAATTAACTCATTACAATTAGTCATTTGTTTAACTTTCAGTTCAGTAAACTTTTGTTCGCTGATATGCCCAAACCGAATTTGCCACAATTATAACTATATTTAATTTTCTGGTTACATTATATTTGAGCATTACTTTTCACATTTATATTTCTGTGAAATTTATACCAAGTAATCCATTTAAAGGATTACCTTGCATGATGGTCTTACCATTTTTGCTTCCTTTTGGATAAGCAAAATTTGTTTAATATTTTTGGACACCATTTTGTGTGAAAGAGATGCTTCTTGCATTCTTTTGACAGTGAGCAGATTATACGAAACATCAGGGCAGTACAACAAATTTTCCAGCACACCATTGTAGCCCTTTTTTACGATGACCATGATTTTTCCTTTTTTAGTTTCAGTAATGAACACATCATTCTTTGCAACTGACATCTTGACCGGGGGCTGCATTGATACACTTGCGTCAAACACATCCTCTCGTTTTGCAAGATGATCCGATACACCAGAGTCTCGTATGAATGTCAACTTGTTTGGTTCTATGCTTTTTCGTAGGTCGTGGTTTCCGATCGTAAAATCATATGAATTTTCCTCGATTGGTTCTCTGTCTGGTCGGTTGAACTGTTTGAGTCGTTCGTGACCCTGACTTTCATTTTTCTTCATTTAACGCTTGTGATAAAAACAATCCTTTTGTATATGATTTAATCGACTACAATCGCGAACATTTCTTTTGAACTGACCCTTTTTCTGAACTTTATTAAAATTCTTTTTCTTCTTATCACAATTATTATGTTATTGAGAGTCATTGTATACTACATGTAAGACTTTAACACTTGTATTCTTCTGATTGTAATTACTCTTTGTTTTATGATCGAGCAAACGAATTTTAGCAAAGACTAGAGTGATGTCATCCGGACACAACGTTTCGATAGCAGTGATTACGCCGTTAAATGAGACCGGAAGTGCATTAATAAGTATGCCATTTTTGTCACTTCTGGAATTTCATCAACCGCAACTATTAGTCCTTCAAGCAAATCGTCGTACACTATAAAATGTTCAGCCAATGACTTATTGCTCTGTAAATTTCAAACTCAACATTTTCTTCAACATTGCTACTTGAGTTTTTTAATATTGCTAGTTGAGTTGAGTTTTGAGTTTTCTAACGTTTATGTTCGTATTTCATCTAACGCTTGAAACACTTCGCGCGTTGTTTTGTATTTCTTCGCGAAACCGAGAAACGAATCAGATAAATATTCGATCAGCACGATCTTTGCAATACACTTTTTCCTATTTTCGGTCCCGTTTTTCTGGAGTGGGTTCAACACCACTAAATGGAACCATGTTATGTTTTGATTTAGTGAAATCCATTTTTCAAATGTTTGTGGATTTTTCTACGCGAAACACGCGACATTATTTTTACGAAAGTAAAACTGTAACACTTGCAGTGCGCGACCTGAGATCACAACCTATGGAACCTATGGAATTTATGAATAAAGATCACATACACACACACACACACACACAATATATACTTCAAATTTATATATATTTAATAACTCAGACTCGACTTATATCGCCAGGAAGATCCTCTTTCAAAGAGATTCGGACTCGAAGTGACCCGTTCGGCCTCAATCCATTTCACATTCAAGCTTATGCTTAAACACTTTAAAACTTAATTTATTACTTAATAGAAATGAAAAACAGAGACAAACATTTTCTATAGAAACTCGTACAAGTACATTCATTACATTATAATAAAAAATTATACATTACATTACAATATATACATTACAATAATAATAAAAAAATAAAAATAATATGAAGCTGATTGTGAATATTAACAGAAAAATAATAACCTTTATTTTTGCAACATAATGAATTAAAAATTAAGAACAAAAATATCAATTAATTCATAACCAAACTTAATTAATTTCTTTGGAACTCAAGTGAACGTCCACAATGCGTACCTAACGCATCTGCACGAAATATTCTAAACCCTTCCCCTAATGATAAGTAACTTTTTTGGTGGGTCTTAAAGAGGAGAAAAATGACGATGCTCAAAGCGGCGAACAGACGCGTAAAGTTATAAAACTTTTTTCACCCATCATAAGCGAATCTGCGATGCACAAAGGAACGCACGTAAAAGAGGAATGGGATGCGCTCGGTGGGCCGTCAAAAAACTGCCCGCGACGCTCGACATCCCGGCGTAATTATCCCTTTTCGCGTTCGTCGATAATTTTGTGACGATTTCCCGAACGCAAACCGCAACCTGAATGAATACGTCCGGAGCCGTGGGGGGAAAAAAGTGGGGACCCGAGCGATCACGATCTGAGTTATTCGACAGAATTATGCGCGGGGAGTGCGTGCGCATCTCATCCTTCTGTTAAGACCGTTCGATCGCTTAGTGTAATCCAGTCGGTAAAGTGTAAGTGGTTCACCTTGATAGTCCCCCTCCATCAAACAACCAGGCGTCTGGCCGAGCCGGCTGAGAGTCTTCCTCCCCCTCCCTGCCCCGTGCACGTCCCGCTCTCTTTGAGGCCCTTGGCCGCATGACACGCACAGAACCTACCATTCTCTATCCCAGTTACTCTTGCGAAGACCCAACTACACCCATGTCAGTTGAACGAGTGTGCAGCTTGGGCCTAACAGGGACGTGCGTCTCTTCTTCGTGACCCGAGGGCACCATGGACTGTCCCGCCCATTTGTAGCGCCCATATCTGCGACTAGCCGTCCGTAAAGTAAGACACGTGAATATCCACAAGCCTAACTTTCATATGACTCTTCCTGCCGTTGCCCTCGTTTGTTGTGTTTTCCTTTAAATCCTTTTGATGAACGGGAAATTCCCATTTTCGTAGGACAAATTTAATTAGCGCTACTACACATATGTTGCATGTATTTCAGATGTTCTTTAATGCCATAACTTCTGAACATATCGATCGTAAATCACCCAATGATTTAACGAATATTGTACCGAAAATGATTTAAGGCGCGATGTAATAACATTTAAAAATTAAGGTACCATGTTCTGAATTTTAAAAAGCTCCATATTGAAATTTCAATAATAACTTTCGTATGTTAAGAGCACATGATTGAATGAAATGTATTAATTTTTTTTCTTGCGTATTTTAAATTAATGAATACTGCAGATTTTAGCAAAATTTACGATTTCCGTGATATATTCTTAAAAATTAAACGCAATATTGTATATTTCAAATTTACATTTAAAAGCGAATAATAGAGAGAGTGTAATTTGTTTTATATACTTTATAACATGTAATATCAGTCTTCTACTAAAGTTATTTACATAACATTGAATTTAATATTTTACTGAAAAATAATTGTGGAGAAGCAAGAGTTCTGAAGTAGTGAGAGGCAAAGGTTTTCAGGACATGTTACACCTTCTGTCATATTTCTGCGTGTTCATTATTTTGTATGTCATGTAATAGAATAGTGAAAGGTAAAAGAGTTGTAATAAGGCAGTCGGTAGTTTTATATCGTATTAAAAATAAATCTCGGTAATGGAACACATATAGTATATACGACTAGAGATAATACATGTAAGTTTTGCAAATGCCATTATTATTTCTTAAAAAATGAATATGTGTTTAATAACTTTATTTTACAACAAAATATAATTCGAGTCAATAAAATAATTCAAACATATAATCATAATATTTTAGATTTATTACATTATCAGTGTAAATGCATCACTTGTAATAATATAATTTCAAAAATTATATTACTAATTAACATATCATTTAAAACATTAAAACTATTTATATTAATGATTGTATAATGTCTTATGTATATAACTTTATCAAAGTAAAAATGTTTCATAAATCATTTAAAGCTATTGAAATTTATCTGTAAATTAAACTCAACATTAGACAATTACAAAACGATTTTATAATTGCACGTTTTTTGCGTTACACACTGAGAAAAAATTTAGTGTTAGTTTAACAATATTTTCTAGCCCAACTGGGATATGCTTGTATTATATCAATATTTGATAATTTTTTAAGATAATTTGCGGTTCGAATTCCACTTTGATTCATAATTTATAATATATTTACTTATAAAATATAGCAAATATGAATATAATACAACTATGTCCACTTGGGCCGAAAATATTGCTAAACCCACTCTAACTTTTTTCTCCGAGCATAATAATTCATTAAAAAGGGGAATTAATTCGAGAAAATGTCGAAGACCATCTAAAACAAAAATCTGCACACACCATTTCATTAGTTCATTGCAACTATTTCCTCTTTTTTTCTCTGTCTCTTATCTTCTCCTCTTTATCTGCAACTCATCCTGTCCCTGGTGTGAATTCCACCGTCTAAAACTCGTAAAACGCCATCATTTTCCATCGTTCCGCGATCCTTCAAGCGTAACAACATTGCGCGTAAGGTGTACATTGCCGCGGGTTATATCTAACACCACGAAACCTGAACTTGACTGACCCACGTCGCGTTACGTCGGCTTGGATTCCAACGAACCAGATTCCCCTTTCCGATCAAATCCAATGTCCTGTTTCCTCATTGCACTGTCTCGTTAACGTGTAATTCGTAGCGGTGGCCGATTTCATCGCGTCGGCAATCTCCTTTTGCTTGCTTTTGTGTTGCCAACTCAAAGTGATTCAGTCACTCAGAGAAAAATGTTCTAAAGTTACATTTACTAAATATATATAAACAAATTTGACTAAATTATAGGCTCTTGCATAAGACAAGAATTATTTTTATTTAATACTTCCACTTCTATTTAAAGTTAATAATATAATTTAAAATAATATTTCTTTCTATTCCAATCCAATTTATAGTTTTACAAACTTCACTTAAATGAATAAATTGTTAACTAAATTACCTTCATTAATAGCAAAAGTCAAATTAATCAATATTACACACACAAATGTGGCTTTTTATAGTTATATTTTCTCAAATTAATCGTTATCATATCTGAACTTCTTGCTTTTGTGCTGGTGGTTCAAAAACAATCAATTAATTAATGAAACAGCAAAATACTATTATCAAACTACGATAAGCTATGATCAAAATTGCTGCGCATTTTACCATTTTTATGGAATTACATTTCTATGCCGTATTCTACAAAAAATAATGATTAGATATCATATTCTTCATATGAAATTTTTGTGAAAGTCCGCATTAATTTCGACATGCATACAATAAACTTTGAAACATATATAATAAATGATTTCCAAAAATAAATATATAAATGTATTCGTATCACCTAAATTAAATAAAAATATACAATTATATTTGCAGACGATAAATCAAGTGTCACAATTTTTTTGTTTTGAAATGTCTTCTTTTTAAAACTTTTAATATAGAATCTTAAACATTTGTGAAGCAAAAAGATTTTTCTTTGAATAAAAGAAAAAACATCTCAATAAAGATATCAAAGTTAAGAATAAATAAAGATAAAATGAATGACCTACACTTCCACATTCTTTATTTCACATATGTTTTTATGTTCAGTATCTTTGTATACTATTTACGAAAAGAGGAATACAATTTTTCAAAAAGGAATTTAGATTGTTTACAAACTTTATTCTCTACATAAATGACTATTGTAAGTTTCACAATGTTATTTGTTTTCGTTTTCTAATAACTACTGAAATCCTGAAATCTTGAATTCAAACTAAATTTGTCCAATGACAAGTTATATGAAACTTTACGATAATGTACACCGAAATATTTCAACTAAAATAACAAAGATGCAATAACTTGAATCTTTGTTCTCAGTGTCAGTGACTTGAATAAATGCTTCCAAAAGTAATCGTCGCGTGCACTGAAGCGGTACGCAACACTCGTCAATGCAAATAAGTATTGGAATGTTACGAAAATTGCGCACCGAAAAGAATTGGGAATCTGAAATGGGAATGCATAACCGAGTTCAACGTGGCGATTCCTATTCCAAGTGTAAACACGCCACTTCGCTGCGAACTCATTTACAATTTTATTTCACTTTGGTTCACACGTTCGCACGTGAAAATGAATTCCACGTGGGTACGAGAGAAACAAATTGGACGCGACATCGCCGGGTTATTCGTTGATAAACAGTGATCAAATTATAGTTGGTGGCAGTCAACTTGTAACGATTCAAGCGGGTCTTCTAGAGAGTAACCTGTGCTTTTTTTTGTCATTGCGGAACAATTTAAAGTTTTGTAATGGGTTATCGATTCATCGTGTTCATTGTAGACGCGCAAAGTCACCACGACTAATGCGTTAGCCAGACAAGGTATTAATTCATGCTTGCAAAATATCTGAAAACACAATTTGTGCACTACATATGAATATCGACGTGACGCGAGTAAGATAAAATAATAAATAGTTTACTGTAAATGAAAAATAGGGCAAAAAAAATATGTGAGTTAAATTTAAGAAAAGTTTCAATTGAAGAACCATTGGGACTTGGGGCATCGAGATTTTAAACTTTGATATGAACAAACTTATGAAAAAGAACACGACATTTGAAATAAATGTTCTGGTTTATTAAACGAACTGAAGTAGTAATGAGAGAGAATTATTTTGGAAGGTTTAATATTACTTTCTGCGTCGAAATATAGAACCGACGATTAATTATTATTTCTGTTTGTATGAAGATAAATGAAATCAATAAAGTAATTTTAGAAATTGTGATAGCAGAGAATTTTGTTGCATAATTAACGATTTTTATAGAAAGTTTATTCGCTTTTTGATATATATTAATAATGTCGTCGTTCTCATTTCAGACCTTGACGGATAAAAATGAAGACGTCCAACAAATCGACTACTCGAACTGGCAGAAGGTCAAGATAAAAATAATATTTTGATGTGCGGCTTATGATTAGATGTGCTGATTAATTCAGCGTATAGTTTGATCGATGGTAATATTATGTGACTCAGTTTTCTAGGTTTCAGAAATTTTATATAAAAACGATGCAAATATTATTATCCAAGAGAAAAAGTACTGCAATAAAAAATAATCTTGTGTTTCATCTAATCTGAAATGAACGAATGTATTTATTAATTCAGTAAGATTCATTAATTCCAAAGAATATCAAAAGTAATGTTTATGTATGTAAACAGTAAAAAACTTTATTTTCTAGATTGAGCAAGAATTTAATATATATATTCAGTTTAGCAAACAAAGAGAGTTCATTATTGATTGCGTCAAAATCTAAATTTCTTATCAAGAAAGATGACTATTTGAATTTTCGAGTAAAAAGTAGTTACAGGATTAAATATGCGCTAATTATATAATTAATGCGTAAGCGGAATACTTAAAATATAAGAGTACGTCGACCCGTTCGAATTTTCATTTCACTGTGACCGGTGGTCAAGAATAATTCAATTTATGCACTGCCACGTGATCCACGACAAAAAGTTGCGCCACGTACGAAACGAATCAATCCATTTTTTTGACGCCGTCGAATTTCAACCATACTTTTTGTCGCTCGCACATGAGAAAGGAGTTCATATTTGAAAAACGTAATAAAAGCCCGCAGAGATAGCAAGCGGAGGGACACGAACGTTTTCGAGAGTTTTTAATTTCCCGCAAAATAGAATCCTTCGCGCACAACGGGAACGCCTATACCTTGTCCGACGCAGTGATAAAGCAAATAAAGCCATGCTGTGCCACAATAAACTGCCAACCGAAATCGTGTAATTTAAATAAATTTACATCCGTTTGTACGCGAATGAATTTCAGTTCGTTCTTGAACGTCTCTCGCTCTCTCTGTTTGATTCTGTTCCTCCTGTTCTTCCCCCCATCGTTCGCTATTTCATTCGAGAATCACTCCGAAATCCTCTTCTGGACTTTCCGTGATCCGACCGTCGCGATGAATAATCAAAAAGAGGTTTTTGCAGACTCAGTTCATAGCGAAAATATACAGCACTTGGCTATGAATATATATATATATATATATATAATATTCGCGAACCTAGATTCAAAGACGGTTAATCAAAATGTTCATTCGCCACTAAAATGTCATTCATTTTAAACTACGAATTCGAATTCCTTTAAAGGTCGCGTGATTACATTAATCCATGTTAATTGAGCGAAACGAAATCAACTGCGAAATGATTTCGCGCCCAACTCATGCGATATAAGATATTTGACCGAACAGCTGGATAAATTCGAGAGAATTATACATGTTATGACTATGAGAAAATGTAAAATAATATGTATGTAAATGGAATGAATATTTATATTTACTCAGGAGGATTTCATGTTTACTAGAGTACACGGAATTGTAACTAAACTTCGAGAAAGTTATCGAATTGATCTTGTTTTGTGTTGTTAATCAATACTAATATCCAGTACGTGGTATATTAATAAAATTACACATTTTAATTGAAATGAGAAAATCTTCGTCATCACTACCTAGATAGAAGTTTTTGATTGGCTCAGTAATGATCCACTACTGAAAACCAGTGTACGATTATTATTGGTGCAGTACTGGGTTATTACTGATTTAATAATAATATAATCTAGCTTGAAAGTTCTGGCTAAAATAAATTTTTTATTTGTTTTTATGTTGTTGTTATTGTTGACTTCAGTAGCTAAAAGCATAAAAGGCAGTGCTGAACGCCAGAAAATGTTATTTCTTTTTATAAAACTTAGAAATGCAATGTTTTGAAAAGTGATTTCTATTTTTGCACTTCTACAGTTTTGTTTCTGCGGTCAGAAGCAAATCCGCCATTATCCCAGTCGTTACATTTATTATAATACGTTTCTTGATCTTAACTGAATTCTTCCTCCCAAAGTATCTCTTTTTATAAATTTAAGTTACTAATCTGTGATTGCGGGAAAGAAATACATTCTTCCCCTTACGGATCTCGTAGTTACTACGTTGAGAAAGCTCGATAATGGCAGTGTCTTCTTTATCGACCTTACCAATTTTATCTCGATAAATTTATAGTGTCACTTTTAACTTCACAACGGAAACGTTAATTATTTCTAAATTACTATTTAATAATCACACTTACAGTTAATAAGGATTTGACTTATATTAAAATTTTCTAATTCTACTAATCTTTATTTAGCCATTATACGGAAATATGGAGCCAGTAATGTGCCAATATCGGTTCAGTACTGGCACATGATTGTCAAAATAAACTCCGGTAGTCAATCGGGAAAATTAACAAACCAGTATTGAAACAGTGCTGTCTATCGACAGTCGTTCGCCAATGCTGGAACTAAACTGCGCCGTTCATGAATATAGACTGAATACAAGAATGTCCACCACTAACTCGAAGACAAGTTTATTTCAATATATTAATATATGCGAGAAAGAAGGAGAAATTTTCTTCACGTCTGATCTTGAAACAATTAAGTTTTGTTCTCGGAAAAATTATTAGACATGAGCAAATTAGCATTATATAATCTTGTTTTTTTACTGCCACATAAATTGAAATAATTTATATGGCATATAAAAAATAAATTGATTACAGAACTTTTTAGCGTTATATGTAATGCAGAATTATTTGTTTTCATTCCTCATCTATTTCTCATTACTATATATGAAATGAATTATTCTAGTACATTATTTTATAAATAACGACCATTTTAACACGTTTGCAGAGAGATTAATAGTTGAATATTAGCAGTAGCAACGACAAAAAATGAACTGCGATTTTATTAATTCATAAAAATAGTTGATTAATCGCGGAATATTTATGCTCAGAATCTATTTAAAATAAACTCCGACTAATTATTCTGAAAATGCAAAGAAACAAGGCCAGGATTTCTATTTGAGCATTTTTGCATGTACCGTTCAAGCGACTGGAAGAGGATGAGCAAAACGAGTCCTGACAAAATGATTAACTTTCGCTCGGTTATATCAGTGTTTTCTCGTGTACCGTGCACGTCCAGTTGATTCTCATCGAATGAGTCCGGTGCAACGTGATACTGGCGCTCACTTATGTGCAAGTCTCTTTTCTTGTGCACCCCCCCCCCCTCCCACTAGATTTGTCCTTGTTCCAGTATGTCTTGGTTGAACCAATGGAATCGGCAGGTTTTCCTGCCCATCGACGCAAATGTGGTTCCTCCTTTCTCTAAATCCTATCCTATCCGCGGCATCCCATTAATTCATTAAAATCCAATAATACCTACCCGTTCGTATATTTCTTTG
>JABFPK010001935.1:0-10855 GCA_022817445.1 Habroteleia sp. ZL-2020
GGAATTTTCCCGAAGGAGATAAAAGTTATATATATAGATATAACTAAATGGGAGACAATATGTAGTGATATTATTTTTTATAATTTTTAATTTTTTAATTGTATAAAAATTAGTTCCTGAAGATTTGTTGCCCGCCGTCGGGCCACGCTTGTTTGTCCACCGTCGGGCCACGCTTGGTTGCCCACCGTCGGGCCAGAGGAAAACGGCGTTTCATACCGACGGTCAGCCGACGGTTGGCGGCCCACGGTTGACCAACGGTTGACAACGGTGGGCCACGCTTGGGCCAATTGTAAATTTCTACGTGGGTATATAATACAACATTATAAAAAATGTAAAAAACTGACGTCAAACATTCAACAGAGGCTTTATACATAATTATTCGTTTAATATTTTTTATTTTTTATGTTGAAATAAAAATTAAAATAAAACAAAAAATATTAAAGAGTAATACGTATAGTTATTACACTGTTAAATTTCATATAATTCACATTAAACGACTTTTAACGCTTACAGTTATATGAACGTGTAAAATAAGCTATGTTGACACACAAAAAATATGTAGCTTACGTTAGATAACCCAATGCCTTTGCCGTTAAATTAAATAAAACTAAGATAAATTAACGCCCAAGTTTATAATATTGGAAAAAGTACATGGTGATCTTATCTATACTCAAAAGTAATTTTCTCTGAGTATCATTTTAAGATATTTCAGTGTTTTTTAGTTTTTATTATTAAATATTTCTACGAAGTAAATAAATGTATACTATTTAAGTTAATATAAAATATAAACTAATCGAAAATTATGTATATTTTTAACGCCAAAAAATAATTCTAATATATTCACAATTTAAAATAATTTTTCATAATTTCATTCATGTTCACTTCAGGATTTCCAAATATAAACAAATGACTCTTTTATATGTTTAATTCTGAATGAGTATGATAATAATTTTCATAAAAGTATTAAAACTTAAAATATATTTACCTTTAACGTGTACTCGTATGGAATTTGTAAGTCCCCGCGGCGTCGAACACGTATATACACCGGAGTCTTGAGTTTTAGCGTAATATATTGATAAACGATATTTCCAATCTCGTTCAGAAGGTGCAATCGCCCAACCTTGAAAAACCCAATTTTTTCTTCAATCTACATCAGATAATACCATAATATAAATTACGAACCACAAAATTTGGGGAAATATTTATTCCATCATTATAATACCTTAATCCTAATAACAATTAAATCATTCATACACTTACAGTTTTATTTAAATCACACGCCTCATAGTATCTGATCGAACTTTTTTCTACCCTTATCGTAATCATTTTCTTTCTCGTTTTAAAATTTTTTAGCTGGACACAAAACATATTACTTGCATTCATATTAAAATTTATTTGCTCCGAGTGAGCTTACAGTTTATAGCTTATTTATAAGTAAATTCTGATTTTAAATTTTGTGATTATTGTAACAATGACGAAATTGCAATGAAACCAATATTCAATTTTGAGTTAAACTACGAAATGAACTCTCGTTATAATTATTCGAACGCAGGCAAAATTTGGATCGACTTCGTACGTGCGACGAATAATGAACAATTAGAATAGTCATTAGTAGCCAGCAAGGATACGAAATTTTAAGATGCACGTATGGCCTGGGTTTGCCGTGTTCCATCATGACGTTGGTGCAACAAACACGTCAATGTTTCATTATGATGCAATAGGCGATTGCAAGCGGCAACGGTCTGTCCGCTTCAATTCAATAAATAACGCGCTTGAATCACCCCCTTGGGAAGACTAGATCGGACCAATTTCGACGCCGCCTCGTTTGCGTACATGGGTGCGACGTTTAAACGAGATATCCTACGCCCATATCGAGATGATAAATTACCGCGTGATTTTAGTCGAAATGTATGTATTTAACCTTTTGCACGCTCCCGTTATTTTGCATTCGGGTTTGACGCATTTCATAATACTTAAACGATTTTCAAGTCAAATTGTTTGCGCATGATATTCGGCGGTACATTTCGCAAAATATTTGTACAAAATCTCGCTTCTAATTTTTCTGAGGTGCAAGTAAATGTTGCAATTATATATTCATTTGATAAATATATAGTTTCATAAAGTACAAAATTTTTGACCAATGCAAACTAATTTAAATAGACATTTGGAGCTGCTTGATACCATTTCGAAATTTCTACATAATAGCGCAGTAACTTTTAAATCATCTTAATGCATGTTTCATGTTTAAACTCCAAAACATTCAATATAAAGCATGTAAGTTTCAAGAATCCTAAACTTTACTTCACGACAATTCACAGCCACGTAGGCAAAATCAATCAAGAAAGTTATACATTCCTTGGTTTCGGGACTTCTTACTTGTGTAGGTTATTCGGCACACTGTTCCCCCACATTGTCACTTATTCCAGTCACTTCAACATCATCTGCTTGATACATACGTTAAGAAATATTCAAAGAAAAATTAAGGAATCGCGATTTATAAATCGACATTTTTTTTGAAATGAAAAAAATTAAAATTCAACAACAAATGGTATGATAAATTGTATTTTATTTTGATATATAATGAGTTTCAAGTTAAACATCACATATTTGTATTATTATTTATATGATTTATGTTTTGAATTCATTTATTTTCCTATTGTAACTTAACAGAATATACCGTTTATTACTTTGTGTTTGGAAGTCATATATACATATATTTTCCAACTGTTCAATTTATTATTGTCACATAAATCATATTTTATTATTGAGCGACATTCGAATTTCATAATTCAAAGGAATAGAAAAAACTATAGTTGAACATCAAACTAAACTTTATGGTCCAGGAAGATAATATGAATTTCAAAATTTCAATTGAGAATTTAATGGAATATATTTGGATATTTAGAATTTCGATTATTAATATGTATTTTATTTTAACATTGAAAATATTTTATGTCGGATTTATATTATTATGTTATTTTAGTTAAACATATTATAACTGTGTTAATATTTATATTAAGTTTCCTTCGAACCAATTAAAATTTTAATTCGAATGTAATATTTCCTAAAGTTGTGTACACTTTGTGACTCGTTTTAATGTATATATATATGAAAATTGATTCGGCTTCATTCCAAGAAATTTTTCAATGTGCAAAGAAATTATAAATTGAACATCGTAATTTCATTTTAACGAGTATTTTCTGAAATTTATTAGAGACAGGAATGAAACATTAATGAATTTTTCGTTGCTCAGCTGCATGCACATTTTATATATAAAATATGCAAATTATCCACCCAATTAAATCCAAAGCTTTGCTGCGTATATATATTCCAAGAAGATGAAAAAATTAGAATTTAGAAGCACGTATTTTAGGAATATTTAATAACAGAGTAATCATAAATGAAAGTCTTTAGTTTATTTAATGGTTTATACGCATTTTGCGTACAACCATGTCCGGCGCGAAATTTACGCAGCACATTTGTACACATTTCCAAGCTAATTGCTATATAATGGGAAGCGTTGTCCTCATTGGCCATACCCCAAAATATGCTGTTTGTTGCAGAAAAAACAATATGCGAGTTGTCATATTTTACAGCAGGATTGTCAAATGAAATCACCGCGTTTGTTTTGCGACTCATGATTGAATGACCCTTGCATGTTATATCAGACCTGTCTCTAGGGCTCTAACGAGCTAGATAACTATGTCAAAATGAGGGAAATAAATTAGTACATGAAAATTAAACATTCTGATACGAAACCGAATGTTTAAAAAGACATAATTATTTAAGAGTAGGTTAAAATTAAATAAATCTTACGCCATATCAATTAATTATTTTTCATATTTAAATAGAAATATATATGCTCTCAAATTGCAAAATAAAGTGATATATTTTTAAATACATATGTATCATTTCACTATTTCTGATATCACATATTTCCATTTTTAAATGCAAAATATTATAATTTGTTGTAACGTATGATTAATTTCGAATTTTAAGTAGCAAAAATACAATTAGCAGTCTAGTCATATTTAAAATATGAATATATTATATTTATATAATAAAAAATTCTTCTCTATATAGAAGTGTATTTGTTCATAAGTAATATATTGTATTTTAGTTTTTCCCCACTGTGAAAAGAGAATAAAAAGAAATTCATAACTTATAGTATTTTAAAATAAAATGTAAGTGCTATATTGAAGTAGAATGATGTGGCAAGCTACCTGTAAGGTATTGTCGAAAAGTAGACGTCCATGTCCATTCAGGGTTGCCGAGACGTCTCGCAAAGAGGCACTCCAAGTGGAGGATGCTTCCTGGAAAAACGGCCAAAGCTCCCGAAGGCTCAATCGTCGCGGAACCCGCGGGTAGACCGAAAAGTATCGTCGGGGACACGTCCTCTGCAACGAAACCATTCCAGTGCAATTTAACCGACAGTTCCAAAAGGATAAACTTTCTTAAGAAAGCGCAGAGAGCCATCGAGAAACGGAGAAAAAAGTTTCCGCCTTCATAATTCGTAGCATCGAAAGCAGCTTCGAGCTATCTTTACTCAAGTTCATGTAAAATACGTACCCACAGCTTTTGCTTTGGCTGAATTATCAGAAATATTTTATCATAACTTGTACATTTATTAATTCAATCATAATAATTATTTTATATCTAATCACCACGAAAAATAAAAAAACAATATTAATTCTAAAGAACCTAATAATATAAACTAAATATTTGAAAGGCAGAAATATTACTAAATATTTAATAATGATGAAGTGCATAAGAAATGAAAACAAAGTCTTTTTGATAATAATTAAACGTGAACTTTATATTTGAATCTATTATCAAATAAATATATATAAAATATCTATTTATTTGAACTCTTTAATTGTTTCAAAAATGTTTCGCGAAACAATATTTTTTCTTATTATGAAAAAAAAAACTGATATCAACATTGCCAATATAACACATTTCCTTTATCATTTGATTAGTGTTTAATTTTATTCTCACTGGTAATAATGAAAATATGTATTATTTTACATATATTTACAAAATACAAATTTGAAGAATACAAATAGAACATAAAAACAAATTCAGTAATAAATTAATAAATATCGAAATAGTGGTATTGATATTCAATAATATTCAGTTAAAATGTGTATAACGAGAATATATATCGTTATTATTCCAAGTCATATTTGGTTAATTATTATCATCATATATAAAGGGGGAAAAATACATTTCTATGAAACATATGGTTAGGACTATTAGACTACAGCAGTCTGTTTACTTTAAACATAACCAAAAACCATATTCAATAAAAATTTAAAGTTGTAACAATACGTATCGTATTTCGTATCTACGGTTAGCGTATAGTATGCTTGTTCATTTACTGTCATACTGTATGCTTATTTGAAGTTTACACACTCTTTGATGTGTGTAAATAGTATACTAATCAAATATTTCTATAATTTATTTTCTATACTCGACCTTAGTATACACTCGAGATTAGTGTTAATATTAATTCATTTAGAATCTTGCATATCTAGAATTAAATATTAGTGAAATTAAAAATTATATCGCTTACGACACCACACTGAAAGAAAAACATACAAAAAATTCTTTTATTTCTACTATAACAATCTTCCAAATTGGGGCAAACTTTAATGCGAAATAAAATAATGTTTGACTTTTGTATATGCGAATATATCATTTTTTTAAAAATAAATTGTGTCAACAAAATTTTCCCTTTTTTAGGTTAATTTTTATATCTATAAGAATAATTTTTAAATTTTACAGTTAAAAATCCTGTCGAAAGGGCATTATAAAACCCATTTACCCAAATTTGGGTTATTTAAAATTTCTTTCAGTACAATTTCATAATATTTTACACACGACAATTATTTTTATGATTTTTTAAATCACAATTTTCTTCTTCATGTAATGCAATCATCGAATCACAGAATTCGAAATAATGCGTAAATTATCTAGAGTCATTTATAAAATATTGAAAATGGAAATGGAAAATATAACTGATACGCCAGTACTTGTGTCAATCACAAATAATTGTATAATAAGTTGGATATTAAAATCAATAATTTAATACATTTCAAACAGTATCAGTATCAAATTGTAGGATAACGGATTTAGTATTAGCGGCAATTATTATAAGTTATTTTTAATGCTCATTGGGAAATGAAGTTGCAAAATACATTTATTGAATCGTACAATATTATTCTTTCATTTTAATTGCTTGATGTTTTCAAAGGTTCACTAATTATCATCGAAAATCGATGCAAAGATTTATGAACGTCACATCATCATTAATTTATCCATCGAATGAATCAAGAACCATTAAATCATGAATTCACTAAAGGACGAGAATTTTGCGAAATTTAATTAACAAGGCATGCGAAATTAAATTCTTTATTTTACAATACAATTATAAAATAATACTTTTTAAAAAAAATATATTTAATGTTTCTTTGCTCGTACTTTTTTACAATGTTCTATTAATATATTTCTCTCTCTTTATTACTATAATAATATAATAGTTATTTATACATATACAATTATATATACTTAAAGTATACAACTGAAGATATTAAAAATTCTGCCTTTGCTATTCATTGTTTTGTTGCCAGAAAAAAACCTTCCCTTAAACCTGACAGTACCGATCGGTGCAAAGTTTTCTTCAAACTTTCTTCTTTTTAAGATTGCTTCTTTCACTACTTTTCTTCAGTCCAATTTTTTCAAAGTAATGTACATACATTTATCTTTCACTCTGATTCTCTCTTTCTTTATTTACTTTATTCTTCCTTTGCTTCTATACGTTTATAAAAATATTTATATCTGAATCTGTTGATATTTGAGGTAAACAGAAGCACAAAGCATATACTCACGATTAATAAATGATAAAAAACTTATAATAACATTATTACCTGATTAATAGTTGCAGACGAAGTTACGTTATACAGTAATTAGTTTGACGAGAAAGGGTTGAATTTAATATAGCATAAAAACACCTAACGCAACAGATAGTGCAGGGTATATCAGCATCAATGGAAATAAAGTAAAATAGATTTTATGTAACACTTCTTTACATAAATTGAAATAAAGGTTGATTTATTTGTGATTTTGTGCACCCTCATAGTACCGAAAACATATATTTATCCGCAATGTTTGATTTTCTGAAATCATCATTCATCTCAAAATATTATCACAAGGATTTGTGTAACTTGACAATCATTTGTCATCAATACAAACCACAATTACAAGTTGATTCCCTTTCCCCCTGCCCTTAAAAATGAGATAGTTATGTGTAGAAATGCATCCTAGAAGATGGAGTTTCTATTCCTTATGTTGATTTCAACACCTAATTTTAGTTTTATACTGTGTAAAGCTTTTTTGATAAGTTACACTTTAATTTTAAGTGACACGTCATTTAACATCTTTTTAATTTTATAAATATAATCTCAGGAGATCACAATTTCCTTTTTATGATGAATTCTAAGACTTCACATATATTGATCACAAATTCATATATTACTTCTTGAGCTCTAGTAACGCTAAGAAATACCGAGGTGATCTGAAATTATCATTTGCGCATCTTACTTCGTGCAAAGTTGCTCTAAATGAACTACATCTGGTTACTAGGTTTAGATCTCTCTCACAATAGTTTAATCTCTCTCACAATAGCGAAGTGGTGAGTACTCTCTGTCCAATCACTAAAGGATACACAACTTTGCTTCACTTTATAGATTTTCGAATGATCTACCAAATCCCACGTAACGATTTTTTGATAATTGAATTATATTCATTTTTACGAGAATTAATTCTGTTACTCTATTTTATATGAATTATTTGGCATACTAAGACGTTGATTGATTTCGAAATTTTAATGAAATTATCAAATTGATGATTAATATACTATTTCGCATTGTCTGAATGAAGATTCTAAATTCCTGGAATT
Source organism: Habroteleia sp. ZL-2020 (assembly GCA_022817445.1). Lineage (NCBI taxonomy): Eukaryota > Metazoa > Arthropoda > Insecta > Hymenoptera > Scelionidae > Habroteleia > Habroteleia sp. ZL-2020. The sequence continues at coordinate 7,961 of JABFPK010001935.1, forward strand.
GATGTTTGAAACTATTGATATTGGACCGAACACGACCAAATAAATTATATTAATATGATATAACATATTAATTTTACTAAAAAGTGTCAATTATAATAAACTCTAATGTTTTTAATCTATAACTCATTCAGTGCACTAAACTCTGAAGTAAATTTATAACTTATTTAAGCTATATTATGAATTTATTAAATTTATTTCTCGTTAACAAATATGCAATATAAATATTTACACACAAATTTGATTTTTAAGTATTTATATGTATAATATATGCATTTATTTTTTTAAAACTTCATTTACGTACACATTTCAAACTCTATGCTTATAATATATGTTATTCATAAATGTTATAAAAATTTGTTAAATTTTATAAAAACACATTTAATAGATAAGAGCTTTTCATAAAGCAATAATTTTATTTTTTTTATGTTATTTTAAATTATTATTTTTTTATTTTCACTTACACACTGGTTTTTGTAATAAACATTTTATATTCTCTTTTTTAACAATTTTTAAATGAACTGCTATTGAATGAATTTGTTATTAAAATATTAAATATTTGCTAAAATTCAAGTAATGTATTTCTATAAAAGAAAATTAAAGGAATATTTACATGCCTTTACAAAAATAAAGTGCACTAAATATAATTTACTAACTTTCTAAAAAATTTGAATTTTTCAATTAAAACTTTATTTCTTGAATAAAATTATAACTCCTCTCCTCCTTTCCCCTCCCCCGATCAAGGAAACCAAACTAAATTTTAAATCCGAGCAGCGCGCTACTTTTGCCGTAGAAATAAAACTGCTATTAATGACAAGGGATAATTACTGTTGAGGTGATATACCCACGGAATTTCTTTTAAGAGTTAATAAATGATTTCCCTTGAGTAAAAAGGACGCAATGGTGCAAAGCGAAAGGGCGGACGTTTGAAAGCAACCCCACGGCGGACGATATGAAAGCTGAAAGTTGCAAGAAAACGCGTCCATACTATAGCCTAAGGTAAAGACCAAAATAAAAAGGGAAGGTGACGCGCACACACGCGGTCACACAATGGACTCATATACGTAAACAGGATAAACGTCGGTGAATGCGTGCGTCCGCTTTAACGGGGCTTTGAAGCGTCAACAAAGCGGAAAATTGTCGTTGCAAAAATGTATTCGTGGTCATCATACAGCTAAATCTCGCATTTAGTCGAAGCGTGTGTGTATGCACTTCTGGTTTGGGAAACGACGCAGCGCAGTTCGGCGCGCTACGTGGTGGGAAAGTAAATTCGAAACGGTTGAGATCTAGCTACTGGAGAACGCTTATCTGCATTTCCAAGCATACGACACCACAAACCTCTACACCTTCGATTCTTTCGCAATTATAAGCGCGCTCAAAGAAACGACTCAGGCGTCCAAATCTAGCCCCTCGAACAATTCGCGCCCTAATATTTTTCGTTTTTTTCTATATCGCGTCTCGCGAACACACGTTATTGTCTGTTCCGTATATACGTATGAAGATGCTTGTACGTAAAAAATAACTCAATTTGAAAAGTTCAATGTGTGTAAAATTGAGCGTTTTAATTCAAATTTTGATTTTAAATGAACATAATGTATCACTTATTATATCTTACTACTAATTAGACAAATGATAAATAAATCATTAAACGCGAAAAAGCACGACTAAAATATTTACCTAAGAAGTAAGACAAAATTACACAGCAAGAAAATTTGTTTTCAATTTCAGATAACTACTTTTGGATGAAAAATTAATATTTTGACAAAGGAAATTTAAATACTTGATTAAGAAAATATGGAAATTTTAATATTCTCGTTAAGTAACTGGATCTGTAATGAAGTGTTTGACCGTTATTTTGCAATTCGAAATGATGCAATTTCAATTTATCTGTATGTATTTTGAATACATAACATTTGACTTTTTGGTACAGCAATTTTTTGAAGCAAAAGCTGCCCCGAGTGTAAAGGTAATTTGCTCTTTCCGATAAACAACGTTTCGTCAGTATAAAAGGTAGTTGGGGTTATGCCTTGTTTGCATAAGCACTTCTTTTGTGTTGCAGTGTGTAAATTCAATTTTTGGGTTGAATTTTAATTACATTGCGGATGCATTTACATGAAAGAATATTTAGGTAATGTGAAAAAGACTTTGTGAAAAACGGGTTTTCACTTTTGTTTTTTTAAGTAAATTTGTGTTACTTTGATGTGTATTATTCAAAAGTGCATTCAGAATACGCTAATTCGAAAGTCACGATCGTAGAACATACAAGTATGATGTTTGAATATATCAGCTAAAGAACAATTAACAAATCTAAATAAAAGAATTAAACAAAGGAATTAACCTTAAAGAACTTAAAACAAATTAATTGTCTTAACTAATTTATCTTATAAAAATAAATTTAGTTTATACATACTTAAAATATTTCACTTTACATTCATGACGCAGGAGACGAATCCCTGCTTAATTAAATTAAATTCTTCATTATATATATATACGTCTGTATTTGATTTATTTTATTATTTGTTTTCAATTAAAAGAAACATCCTTAGATAATTTTAACGCTGAATTAATTGAATTCTTCGTGGAAAACCCATCGAAAATTTCGATTAGTCTTTTTGCCTAATAAATTTATAGATTTTGCAAGTGGAAAACAAAATTCAAGTAACTACCCGCGTATAAAAAAGTAGTCTGGCGAAAGTCTGGTTAAGTCTGGACACAAAGTCTGGCTAAGTCTGGATCATGATCGAGTTCCAGACTGTCTTTAGTCTGGCCGTCCATACTCCTGCCAGACTAATGAAATCTGGTCGCCCATACTCCTGCCAGACTATTAAAATCTGGTTGCCCATACTCCCCAGACTTTTATAGTTTGGAATAAATCTGGATCGCCAGACTCCATTAGTC
>JABFPK010001936.1:0-10855 GCA_022817445.1 Habroteleia sp. ZL-2020
CTGAGATGGTGGCGAGTGAGTTCGGGTGGAGGTGAGGTGTAGAGGCAGAAATGGGGAATGGTCTGGTACTTTCAGCGGGGACGATTTAGTTGTTGCTCGACGTGGGGTGGAAGTGGGGGGTGGGGGGGGGGGGGGGAGGCTTGAGCAGAAATAAGTAAAAGTTACATGTGCAGCAGCGTGGCGCGAGCTAAAGTGGTCGGCCTTGTTCCGCGATTGCCGGCTATGAGGTCGCGACGGCATTGCTCGAAGCCGCAGGTGAGAGAGACGCCCTCAGACGCCCGCGACGAGGCGGATGTGCCGTGTAAAAGCGACAGAACGACCGCGCGCGATAGAAACGACATTTCGGTGCGCGTCGCTCACCATGCATCGCGTCGAGCCGATCCAAGATATGCCGCACCGATATCGAAAGTTCATCGCCGACACGCGTTTCAATGAAATCAAATGAGCCTTGCTCTTTATTCACGCCAATTTAATTACAAACACCTATCCAGTCATTATTTTTCAACGTTATATCATCGGCAAATAATAATATTTTTATTATTATTTCTCTGTTTAAATAATTCTTATTGAAAGTTACATTAATATACTAGCCTGATTTTATATAATATTATACATAATATATTTTGGGAATGTAATTTCAACTTTTTTGGTACGCTATATTAGAATATTTAAAGTAAGTTTTTTTTCAAAAAGTTTTACCTTGACTCATTTTTTATAACTATTATATTAAGGTATAAAAAATTAGAACAAAAATAATATATATTATATTATCTGTATATATGCGATATATACAGATAAAATGAAAAAAATAATATTTAAGATATAAATATATGATTTAGATAAAAAAGGATGGCTATTATCTAAAGTTATTATTCAAAGTAGAACGTATTATATAAGCGGCTGTCATTGATCTTTTTGTTTTATGAAAAATGAATTTATTTTATCTATGATTAATTTATTTCATTAATTATAACAATGCACGCACAGAAAATATATAATTTTAAAATTAAAATACTTTAAAATGTGATAAATCTAGGAAATACCTTTAGTATATTAAATTTGTATACAAACTTATTTTAAATTAATAATTTTCAATTCTTTGAACATTTTAATATCTATAATTAAAGGAGCCTTAAACACAAAGGATAGTAGTTGTTTATATGTAAACACAGTATAAAATTAACAGAATAGGCAATAAGCTCTATAATTACATTTCATATATGTTTACATATGTATTTCATAATCTGATTAGTATGATATAACGAATTTAATGAATGACAGCAATTATAAATTGACAGCAAATAACAATCATTACATAGTTTCAGAATCAAAATAGTATATCTCTCGAAGAGTTAAACTAGAATTATGAAATCTCTATAATTTTATGAAATTTTTTTAATAAAACATGAATAACCCACGTATATATCAATAAGTAACTGCATTAAAAAATAACGTTCCAAAAACCTATTGCCTTTATATATAGGTTAATAGAATATTGAATGTTTTATATATATATTGTGTTTTTTAAATATTTCACAACGATAAGAATTTACTTCAACGACTTGTAGTTAATATTAAAATACGCTTCGATAATTTTCCAAAACTATTTTTAGCATAACGTTGTTATAGAAATGCAAAACATATGAATAATTGAAATATATGTGAATTCATTCGTGAAAATATTTTATGTTTAACGAAGTATTTTTTCGTACTTTCGTCGATTTATACACAGTCACAGCTGAAAAAAACTCTACGTATTAATTCTCAATTTAATTTTATAAAACAAAGAATTCGTTTTAATTCCTAAAAAAATTAATTCTACCGCGATTAATTGTCAAAAAAGCAGTTTTGATGTTTGAATTTTCTATATGAATGAAACTGAATATGAAATTTTCCTAATTTATTGCATCACATTTAACGTGGCACATTGCAAATGAAAATTATAAAAATGGTGAGAAAAATACTTGAAAATAATTTTATTGTGCCAATAAAATGATTTCTCGCGTTTACTGTCACGCGTTGATTTCAATTTTTCGTATGACTAACATTTACTGCTCGGATACGTTCTAAATAATATTATGCGTGGCATCAATGACCATTCATAAAATGCAAAGTAGATTACGAAATAAATCAAATATTAAATTTAACACGCGTATTATTATCGTGTATACAATTTCCATGTAAATGATTCTATCGCGATTGACAGTTTTCGGATTCGAACGCTTTCTTACGCGTCGTTTAATATCGAAAATGTCATTCTGCAATATCCTACTTGCACTAAAAAATCAATTTATATTAAATTTATTTCCCTTTTTGTTTGCGGAAGTACAAAAACGTTTGGTTTTGTGTATTACATAAAATAAATTTCTCTAAATTATGTTCTCATAAAATGCAGTAAAGCCCGCAAAACTTCCGCAAATAGACGAGGAGTTTCCGTGCGTAAAAAAAAATTTTCCATTCGAGTAATTTTTAAGGCCACCTTTTATCGTGAAATATCGAAATGCGACGAACAGGCGAAACGTAGATTTGTCAGTACGTGAAAGCGCGAAGCCGAAAAGAAAAGCATTATTTTTTTCCATTACTTTTATCGCGTCCCCGCATCTTGTTACTTTTTTCTCACGCCCCCCCCCCTCCGACATACTTTTGTCTTTCGCTTTCACGCGCGTACACATATGTTACGTCCAAGAAATATAAGCTTTGGCAATAACAATGGAACGCGTCTCGTTCGAGCTTGTTTTACGTCTTGTTGCGATTTTCATGAAAGCATCGTCCCTGTAATGTGGAGAGAAAATGTCGAACGGAAGCGCGAAAACGCTCGCTTCGCTCAGCCTTGTTATCCCCTTTTGTTAAAATCAAGTTAAAACTCGCGATCATACGTGGACAGAGGAAAAAAAATCCTCGAGTGTCCATAAAAAGTTGCGCATTTATCCTACGGTATGTAATTTTTGGCACAAAAATTGGATTACGTGATAATAAATGGTAAACCGTTTCAAAATTATGAAATTTATCAAGAAATTTTCAAATAAGTGATGGGAGAAACTCTAACTTATATTTTGGAATGCTTCTTTTTATGTTTTAATTACAGGGCATACAAAAAATGTTTATGTAACAGTGACAACGATTCCAATAAAGGTAAATACATAATTAATATTACTCAAAAAAAGTTGAATTCAATTTTTACTAATGTATTATATGTATCTATAAAATGTTTTCTTATACACGCGTACCCCCGGGTGGAGTTTATGTAACCGAGCATTACAGAGCGTAACTATTCGTATAACCTGTATTTATACATAATCGTATGTCGGGTTATAATTATCTTTAGACGTTCCAGTGCGAAATAATGTTATTTTTATGTAAAAACACGTATCGAAATTATTTTACCTGCGTATAAAATATAATATATAAGAGTGATTTATTAAAATTATAATGTCATTTGTATGGAAACGATCGTCAATTACCTTTTTCTTTAAATCTATTTTTTTCCGTATTTTTTGTAACGTTAATGAAAAAATGTACTCTTTTTAAATAGAATAAGTGAGAAATAAAAATTGTTATTATGTTTACATATTATTAGACAAAAATAAATTGATTATTCTTTTATGAATATAAGACTTAGTATGTGTAAACGCACGCATACTTTCCCATAAAAAAATTTAAATAATATATCGACTTTTTATGTACTTGTTAGAAAAAATGTAGTATCCGGCATAGATGAAATTAGTCTGTTAGTGGTAAATGTGTTGGTAGTACTCGCTTTCATACAGTTTCGCCAACATATTTATGAGTAAGCGATAATAGATAATATTTTACTCTAAATACATAATAAATAAATTTCCATTACATTTTCTACCAATGTATATACTACTCTCCCTTTTTTCTGATTTTTATTTTATTAGAATTGATCTTGTAATAAATAATATTCTATTCCAATAAGAATAGGAAAATGAGAAAAATTAGTATTTAATATTTTTAAAAAAAGCTATCTACTGATATCACATTCGACCCTAAGCACATATACTTTCGTATTCAAATTAGATATGTATTTTTCAAAATATTTGATGTTTTGGAACTTTCATGGAGCACCTTAAATATGCAACCAAAATAAATTATACAGGAATGATTCAATAAAGCTTGGTGTATATACACAATAAAAATTTATAAATATAAATAAGTCTGATCTTACAAATAAACATTTATAAAATTTATATATTTTTAATATCGGAAAAAAACAGTATTTAAATAATTGTGTTCTTTTACATGTACAGGAAATTTACAATACAGAAAATTTAAGAACAGATAAAATGAAATTTTAGTAATTCGTTTTACCCGAATAACATCTGTTCAACAAACTTATAAACAGATTATCTTTAAACTTAAGAAATTTCTTCCCGTTTAATTACTTAAGTTTGTAAAGTTACATAAAAAATGAAAAAGAAATTTAAAAAAAAATCGAAAATATATTTGACGTTATGCTTTTTCGTTATTTAATAAAATGAAAAAACCTAGTTGTCAGTTATTAAAAAAATAAATTTAAGAAATTTCTTAGCAAACAATTTTTATTCATCTTTCCAATTTCAAATCACTTGGTTAATGGTATTTCCCATTTTAAAATTAATAGAAATAATATTTATTATCCTTCCCAATCTTATGATCAAATCAAACTCAAATCTTAACAGCAAAACTCAAAACTATTACTTTGCGTTCGAATTCGTTGCGAAATTACTTAAATTGCACAATTATTATTATTGCCACGACTCTTAAATCAAACTATCTTTCAGTCGATCTCAGTTCACTGCCATAATCATATCTTCGAACGCGGGCTAAATCTAATTTCAAAAAATCTGTCGTCCAATTAAGCCCGTCTCCATTACATGATGAATAATAAGTCTAATATAATTAAAAGTTTCACCGTCTAAAAAAATGTAATCATTTTCGACTTAAGGATCATAAAAAAGTATCGATGGTAACCTGTTATTTATTTTGAATGTCATTCATAGATCGAACGAGCGAATATAAATACGTATACTCACTTTCAACGGATGCGAACCTCGAGGATTGAGCGTGGAGAAAGTCAACAACGAGCCGACTCTTTCTTGAATGAACCAAGCTTTTTTGTAGGTGTTTATGATAAGCCGGAAATAGAATAATTCTACCCACTTGATGAAGCACTTTCAACTATCATCAAATAATATTTTAGAGTCACTGTTTCAGTTTTCCAGTTTGTCCCATACTTATATATATGTTTAGGATAGATGTGTACTCATTAGTGAGTTCTTTGGAGTGGTGGAAAACAAAAGAACAAAATTTTTCCCAAACAATACACGTAGCGTAATTAATTGTCCGATTTGGTAATATGGCTTGGTTAAATGTTTGTATAAATTATTAAAAAAGTAAGACGAAATTATTTAATTTGTTTCGATCCAAATGATTTGCAATATTTTCGTTTCTAAAGGGAATTAAAAATCTATTGTTTAATATAAGAACATGGCTGGAGTAGGGATGCAATATTGTATTATTTGAAATAGATATATATGATCCACTGAAGAAATATAATTTTTTCCAAATATTTTTCTTCATTGAAAAAAAGAAATTATATAATATATCATCTTAGTTAGTACTGTGAGGATAAACTTTAAAAAATATAAAAAAAGTGATACATTAAATCCATAAGCTGGTGAACAAAACCAAGAGAGTATTTAAATTTTACCTAGATATCAATTCTTTTATCTTTGAAAGTGTTATATACACCCTCACTGTATCACTGATAAGCTAACCAAAAATTTGTATAATTCTTTTTTTCTCAGCATATCTTTATTTACTGCTAGATAAATTAAAGTTACCATTTTTGGGACCAAATTCGACGAACATTATTGTAGATTATTATAATTATTATTATTAATGCGCGTATTTCTTAATAAAATCAGTCTAGCTCATGTTTTGATATGGTTCAATAGGCAGTATACGAATGTCACCGTATCAAGTTCAAGACTTCTAAACAATTTTTCCACAAATATTTTATTTCATTAGGTTTATACGAATTAAAAATTGATGCTTGAAAATTACAGAACAACTTGGATGAATTTAAAAATATATACCTCCGCGATTATTATTATTATTATTATTATTATTATTACTATTATTATTATTATTATTAACGCATTCGTGTTAATTTTGCTAAAATTGATGATATGCGTGACAGAAAATTCTCTACAAACCACAAAAATAATTATTATATATATAATAAAACAACAATTTCTATCAATAATGTTATATCAGTCAGCAACCTTTATAATTTTATCAATTCCATCAAAGAAACCTACACGTCATCAAAGCAATCACACCATGGTGTCAAACAAAAGAAACTCTCAAACATAATGTAATATTTAAATGTATCCCTAACCTTTACCGACTCCTTGTTAATTGCACAATTACACATTGTAATAGAAAATAATAAAAATGCACGTTTCTCAATAACGCATGATCGTTTTATCCTTCGTTTCACAATAATCATAATAATAATTGCATGTATATTTTCTTTCTAACAAATATAGAAAAGATCTGTCAAAGAAGAAATGCTATTATTGAACGAATGGAAAAGGAAACGTAATCTGTAATTAGATGTGAAAAACTAATAAAATTGTTATTTAATTGTTTTTGTAATGTTTAAATTAACTTTATTCATTGAGTTGAAAAGATTTATCGTGATGTTTGATTTATAAACGTTTGTTTGCAATCTGAGGTTGAATTGCAACGTGCTTATGTTAGCTTATAATGAATAAATTCAATAATTTCATTTTGAAATCATTGATTGTACAAGAAAGTAAAGGAAATGTTGCCTCTCGTAATTTAATATATTATGCACGAGTTTTTCATAATTTAAGCAGAAATTACAGATGCAAAAGTTATTTGGCATTGTGTTCAAATTTTAAGAATAAAAAAAATTATAGTGAGAAAAACAATTTATCATACAAAATATATAAAAATTTAAATGCAGAAACAAAAATTGTAAAAAGTATCTGAAAAATAAATATATTTTGAACACACAATAAAACAACATACCGATTTCAAATTTGAATTTTCAACGTCAGGTACACGAACGCGAAAACTTTGGGTCCTAGTTTATAAACAACTTATTTTACGTACTACACATAAAAAATAGTACTATTTTTTTTAAATCTGAAGTATTAGATTACGAAATAAAATAAGGCGGGGCATAACGGAGAATGAGGGGTAAAACGGTACTCTGATTTTATGTAAAATGATAAATAACATCATATGTTCGATATAATGATACAGCCTAATTATAATTATGTGATAAATCAAATATGTTCAAATGTTCAAAGATATTAGATTTTAATTTTATCCACAATTAACAAATTATACACATACAAGTATCTATATAATTCACTAAAGTATATTAGTATGGACAATTTTTTTTCATTGCTTTGAAATTAAACTTTCTTGAAAATGTTCGAATTATACTTATACAATTCCAATAGTTCATATTCTATGTAATTATCGATAACCATTAAATCGATTCATATAGTAATTTTAATGTCTTAATTAATAATAAATTGATGCTGCCTCACACAAAACATTCATTTCGTTATTTAATTAAACATATTAGTTTCAGTAATATGTGTGGCTTGATATTTATTCTAACAAGTAAACACATTCAATGCAATATGAGAATTTTTGATTACTTCAATATTTACTAAAGAAAAATTAAATCTAAAAATAAAATTAGAAAAATGATATAAAAAGTATATTTTTAAAAATTCATTCCACTAACCGTAATTTAATTCAGCTTAATTTAATTAAGGTTATACCAGAAATAACTCATTTAATTATTGTAATACACGACATCAAACATGAAATATCGTCCAAGTCTGATTTGACCTAACCTATTGAACAATTTTTTTCATTAATACAAATATTTACAAAGACTTTTAAAATATTCTGCTTATTTTAATTCCCGCATACATTTATAAATTTCCGAAATTGATTTGATAATTTAAAATAATTTTTGCGCCAAGATTTCTTGTCCCGCTTTTCGAATAAATAATAATCCAAGATTATTTAGCATTCGCATTAAAAACTCGCGACAGAAATCGTTTTTTGTTATATAAAATAAATATTAAAAGCTTAAACACAAATGTGATAATCGTTTCAGATAAAAACTAAATTGAAAAAATGCTTTGAATACTTTTATTAACGCAAAATTGGCAGAAAGATAATAACGGATTAGGTGCTATTATTTCGTTTTATTATCCTTTTGTAACTAATTCGAAGTTAACTACAAACACGGGTTCGAATATTCCGACAGTTATACAATTGAAAAAAAAGTTGAACAAAAATGTTCAAATTACCATCTTCGCCATTACATAACTTTCTTGATTGTGATACAATAATATTTACAGTACGGCTTTTATTTATCCTCACCGAAGGCAATTGTTACGCAACGAAACGCGAGTGCGATCAAAATATAACCCATCTCGGCGTCTGTTATCCGATCGCAATACGAAACTCGTCGTTTGAAGATCGTTCGTTAATTTTCTGTAGAGCATAAAGTGTCTATTGAACAGCGCCGGGAAAATGGCAAAGTGGAAAAAGTGGCAACGGGTGAAGGGATGAGGGGGGAGGCGCTAGAGCAGGCCGTTACTCAATAATAAGCCGCGATCGTTTAATCCATCGTCTCGCAATGCGGCAATCAACGAGAATAATAAGCATAAGTGTTTGCCTACTCGGCGAACAGAAGCGCAAAGTCCCGTTTGTCAATAAGCCGCGAATGCGCGCGCCAAAGGTTGCGAAATAATATAATAATTGATTGCGCGCGGTCCCATATTGCCACGGGGCACCGCGAGTTCGCGCAGCTTTGAAGCGCGATCGGATCGCGCGCATTATGTTCATCGGAACGATAATATTCGTGTCAATGTGTTTCGTTATCGATTTCCATATCACGATGAATCTCGCGCACCGTGCTGATGCAATTCGAAGGGACCAATTAGAAGGATTCCGTCTTTTATCGGCGCGTCTTATCGAAAAATCAGTATGCCATGAAATAATTGATTGCGCGGCGCAAGTGCCTCTTGCGTCACGCGCAACGCGAATCGCTGCCGCGAATTCACGAGTCTCCGGGAGCAAGGCGCGATAGCCGGTCCGTGATAGGGTGTTAATTGAAAAATTGTTCGACGAATGTGTGAATAAGGTATTGCCTCGTGACACAAATTATAACGCTTTGATCACGGCTAGTTCTTTTATCGGCTAAAATATGGCTTAGTATAAAACCATTCACTAATTCTTTCTAAAAGATGCGGTTACACGCGTCATTTTTTGCTACATTTTTCTCGGTATGCATATTTTGTTACGATTGCACAATAAAACTACCAATCAAAATTAATTAATAAAATAAATCCAAAAATTATAATGTGTAAGCTTTGAAATTATAAAATATAATAATATAAAAGAATAAAATCTTCTTAGACTTAGAACCATCATCATCACTGTTTTGATAATGAACATGAAATTGAACGGATGTTTTCCTCTGTGTACTTTCAAACGTTAAATTTTTCAAGTTTTTTTACTTTGACAATTAAATGTTGAAATACATTTAATTGGCCTTAGTTTTGTTACGTTGCCTTTGTTGTGTAGACGAAATGACAACAAGAAAGTAATTTATTTTCAAGTCATAAGATCGATTTATCTCGTGAACGCGCTGATAATCAAAGCTGAAATTTATATTTAACGAATACCTGGTATTTCAATCTCGATACGGAATTAAATTTGAACTCTTTTTCGTTGAAATTCAACGTCTATCGAATTTTCTTCTTAAATATCTAACCTCGATTTTTCTGAGTATATAAAATAGGTTTGCTTTTGTTTATATCATTATTTATGACTCGAACTAGTTTTGAAAGGGTGAAAGATTTATGTTCTAATGCACCAACATTTTTTGCATTCGTATATGCAATTTACATTTGTATAATTCATCGCTTTTCGCATAACATTTTTGATTAAAAATATAATTGAACTTTGGACTCATAGTGATATTAATGATAATAGAAAAATATATAATGTTTACATTACAAAACATATCATCATATCTTCGTTTATCTATTATGAAATCTCAACTTAAGCACGTGTGATTTATAATAAAAGTTGCAATTAAAGAAATTGTACTGCTACGTTGGTATTAAAATTACATATTTCTGTAACATATTTTTTGAATACAAATTACGAGAAGAATAAGTTTAATATGTGAAATGTATAAATCACCGAGACATATCGTTGCCAACTCAATAGTAAAAATCAGTTAGAAAAGGTTGCATTCCACAAAACAAAAAATGTATATTTCATTCGCGATATTATATTAGTTATACTTAAAAGCTGCTCACGTTGATTAAAAAAACAACGATAAATCAGCGCGAAAAAAATATCGTGCATTCGTAACTTTCACGGCCTATTAATTGCTAGCGTTTAAAACTCGCCCCTTACAATAGCCCAAACTCAATAAATAACCGAAACCGACATTTATACGAATGACAGTACGAACTACGGTTTGCACCGATGACGTTTTTAACGTATGCAAGTTCTTACGACTTGCTCAGAACAATATTCGCATAATGCTCTGTAAATCTACTTTACGGCTTGTTGCAGGAAATTGATCTGAAAATAGGAAGGAAATATGATTTATTTGGCTACGAAGACAGCTCTTACGTAAGGGCGTGCACGTACTAACGAGGGCAGAACGGCGCCTATTCAATGCGCCCCCTCCTCTTGATTAAACTCGTATCAAATCGATTCAGCGAATGCTGAAAACGAAGAACGTCTGAACCGTTTATTATATATCTGC
>JABFPK010001937.1:0-10854 GCA_022817445.1 Habroteleia sp. ZL-2020
TTTAACTTTAATGTTATGATTATGAAATAAATAAATAAATAAAATAATTTTTATATATAAATTAACGACGGTCGCTCCAGTCGTGTGCCGATCGCTCCCCGACGGTCGTCCCCATACTGGGACAGTAAAAATTCTACCGTCGTTCGCCAACCGTGGGACACGCCGATTTTTCTACCTGGGAAATTATCTTTTACATATACGGAGACAATTCAGATATTTCATTTATGTATTTGATATAAAATGTTGATTTTGAATTATAATTCATACTTAAAGAAAGATGGTTTGATTATACACCCTTCGTCTGAGAGATGTTAATACTTATGGTGTTTTTAGGTAAGAAGGAAGCACTCAGTTCAATGCAGGCCCTAAAGGTAAAAGGCATATGATGGACGCAGTTTTTTATAATTTTTGTCTGTTGAGAGCTGGCGACGCCTGGCGTCGAATCCTGCAATTCGACGCTGATGTTCGAATTAGGTAAAGGGGAGGAAAAGGTGGAAGGGAAACGTTGGCTTCGCACTCGTTGAGGGGCAAGAATGGTTCAAACTCACGTACCCCGCCAACACACTTTGCGATACGTCGAATGACTAATACGTCGAAACAATAGGCTGTCGTCGTTTGTCCCGATGGGACTGCAAAATGAGGAGGTGGTCCAGAGGGAGAGACAAGGAAGTTTGAGCGATTCCAATGCACCACTTAAGCTTTCTATATCCGAGCCTTCAGGTTCTTGTAAGTGTGTGTAACATCGGCGCAAGCGTGTGCGCGCTTGCACATACACGTGTACGACGGAGACGCTTTTATCGCTCGCAGCTTTATGCTATTCGGCCGAGGTATTAAATTATGAATTACATTGCTATTGTTCCCGTCGTCGGAAGATTCGAAACCGTTTAGATGAAGCCGAGGATTGATCGAGGGACAAATATCGTCGAACAAGAGCCAAGATTCTTTTGATCGTGGTGTCGTCTGTGAGGCGAACGAGTCATATATTTAAATAGCCATCTAGCTAGTCACACAGTACCGTCACTTCAAAGTGTCTTCGGACGGTCACTTCCGCCGTGGTTGATTGCCTAGGTCCGTACGGACCTTAAAATTGACATCATATTCGTTATCCTTTCGACCCTTATTTCTGCGTCCGACGTCGCGACCAGGATTCGTTTGTGCGTGTAATATTTGCACGGGTCGAACATCCTTTGCATGACGAGATAGACAACAACCCTTGCTCGCGATGGCCATACCCAGGCGAGTTTTTGGGGCGTTACTTCATTGTGGTGGATATTTCGTTGGCGACATACATGTGTGCAGATTTTATTTAAACGTACGTGGCCATCTGGAAGAGCTTTCATTACGTTCTTGTCTATGCTCTCACGTAACGTGATATTATGTGTGGATATGATGTGGCTGGTTTTCTTCGATGCCTAAGGCAAATCGCGGGTATTCGGTCGTTGTAATGAGTTTCGTGGACCACGGCTTAGCTGTTTGTGGTGGGATCTTGATCGTGGTCAGTGGCGTCGATACGCCCGACTCACGAAAGGGTGAAACCGGCGAACGAGCGAGAGACGAAGGTGAGCGGTCGGGGCGGAAGAGTAGAGAAGGCAAGGACGCGGGGGCTATCCCTTGCCGCGGCACCGAGCCGGCCCCGACCTCCCCCCGCGGTCTCTTCTGAAAGAGCTTCTATCCCGGGAGAGCTTCCATTACTAATCCATGCAAAAACCGGAATATCTTTATCCCTCTGCTTACTGGGGACGTATTTCCGGAATAAATTCCACTGCTTGCCACGTGAAAGCTCTCCTTTTACGAGCTGGAAAGGTCGATGCCGTAATAAGGATTCTTTCGAACGAACAGTAGCAAAAATTTCTTTGATGGTTATAACACCCTGCGAAATGAAATACGCGTCCAAGATTAATCTCGTATCAATTTAAATTATCAACATTTTTGCCGCTTCCATGGCGAGCTTTTTAGATCACCGCCGAGACGCGTCTTTTAATTACACGCGTAATCAATATCGCTAGGCGCTCTTCTCAGATCCCGATTATTAATATCGCTCAGAGCAGTTCGGCATTCTGATATCCATCGGAAATTGTTTTCGTTGTAATTAATAACTTTTTCGGCACGAGGACAGTACGCGGATCGATAGTCTTCAAATTCGAGATGTGAAGGCGCCAGAAAACGGTTTGCCCGGCGCTACAAGTTGGCGTGGAAAAGGTAGGCGAGCGCGGAATACGAATATGAGAATTAAAGTCGTCGAAGGAATTAAAGCGTATACGCGTGACGTGGACCTCGTAGCCGCGTCCGTCTGTACGGATATCGAGGATCGGATCTGCTGCCAGCCCCTCCAATCCGACCCTCCTCACAAGTCATGCAAGGCTTTGACCCTCCACCTACACCCCAGAGAGTCCACCGGCTTTTCATATTTCATTAAGGCGCCGCTGCTTGCGACCATTTTGCATACTCAGCCGCGTAACGTTTGCCATCTCCGTCCCCGAGACTTCTATCAATCACTTTTTCAACTTCAATTTCCCTAATTTCAATAATTGGACGATCAAACGCAAATTAACGTTCGCATGATTTATTCCCGAGTTTTCGACTCGACCGAGTTTGTGAAGTCGTTCTTTGGGGAGGACTCGTCTATTAGTGATGCATATTTCGGTTTTGAAACATCTTTGTAGCAGTATTTGGTGCGATTTGGCAAAAATAAAACAAAGGGATCCATAAGTTTCATTGGGTTAATTATTTACAGTACATTTTTTGTTACAATATTAAACGTAAACGACAAACAGCTAGTTCACATAATTACAAATGACATTATTTTTTGAATTAATAACGTATTTGAATTGTTTTAAAATATGCTCATTGATATTTTTTAATTTTGTCGAGAAGTTTTTAACTTATATTCAATTTATTTATAAAATTAAATCATTACATCAAATTTAACATTAGATAATTTATATATTTAGATAAACAATTATATATATAATAGAAAATATCTCGTATATAGAATTTTATATATAGAAAAATATTAAAAGTCAATTACTTACAAATTATTGAATATTTTTCTTAAAAAGTATGTAATCTGTTAAAAAGGTTTTCCGATTTTTTTTACATTTATTCGTATCAGAATATATATATGTAATTCCTAAAAGAGATAGAAAAATGAATTTAATAAAAATATAAAAGAAAATTTGCTTTAATTCTAGAAGATTGATATAAAGAAAATATGTTTATTATTAACGAAATTTCTGAATAAGTAATATAATATATTAATTTTTAAATAATATACTATATACTATAACAATTTCAAATAAATAATTTTATTTAAAGTACGAGATCTTTTTGATATAAAATGAAAATTATTTTTTCAATTCAATAATTAATTTCTGTTTTCATTTCTTTTAACTCGGTGTTTTGGTTTATAAAACTTTTTTCAAATTTTATTTCGTGCTTTCCTCTTCATAAAATCTATAATACTCTTTCTTTTTAGAAATCCAATAGACTTCTTTAACAAAAACAAACAAAGTTACATATTTATAATCGTTATTAAAGATTAGACTAATTTTTCTACACTGGCGGTAGATAACATTCCAAGTATTATATAACTTGTCTTGTTTTAAAGAAATAAAAACATTAGCTCTAAACAAATTTTGCGGGAATATCAATTATTTATTGCTAAAGTCACGTAGCGCAGTTGTCTGTTATTGCAAAAACCATTGCCCATTTCGCTACAGAATATAAGACAGAGTAAAAAAAACTTATGTTTTCAAAGCATACGCATTTCTTTTACATATACAATCGTAAATTATCCATTAGGTAGGTGTAACGTAAAAATATGTGAGATCATAAAATACCCACAATACTCGATTATTTGTCTGGCGACGAAGAACATTTGCGTGCGTCACCTTCAAAAAGGTAAATAACTTCGTTGAATGGCAGACCTGCATCCCTATATCTCGGATTTGTGATGTCATTTTTCTAACTTTGGCAAAGATGCGCGTTAATCAGACGCGCCGATAAATCTAAACAAAGTACCAAAAAAATGATGTATTTTTTTCGACGGAGTTTGGCCTCTATGTATTGTAATCATGCATAGTGACAGTTCGTCGCTGCAGTCGTAGAGACGTACGTCACAGAGTCAGCACTACCAGATGGTTCTGTACCGACCGCATCTCTATATCAATCACTTTGCTCTCGCGGCCACCCTTCGACCGCCCTTCAACCTACAGTTAGCCTTCTCTCCTGCAGGCCACAACTATCCTAGTTTGCCTGTACATACGTCTGTGTGCCATATCGCACCGCTAACCAATGTTCGAATTGATAATTTATGTCCGTTAATTATGACCGTGCGGTTTTGTCTCGGTATTTGGCTACGTTTGCAATCGCGATTCCTGACATTAGTCTGTATCTGAAAGGTAGATTCAAAGATAATGTAATGCTACTTAAAACCTCTTCAATCACTTTATTCGCTTGTTTCAGTACATCTCAAAAATGAACATAACTTTCATGTACACTTATTAATACATTTGACAAGTTGTGCAGTTCTATTAAGCAAGAAAATGTATTTTTTAATTTCTACACAACTTAAATTTAAATTTCAATATATTTGCAATAGTTCAATTCATTTAATAAAGTCGACATTGTTAATTTGACAGTATTGGGTCAGAGAAAAATGATGTTTCATACCAAGCCATATAATTTACGGTGACAGGTAACTGTCAGGCGTGGGCCTCTATTGTGCCATTTGTTAAATAAATTTTATAAAAACTATTATGTTTTCTGAAAAATATTTATTGGCGTTTATATAGAATTATCGAATTTCTATGCATAATTAAAACTTTGAGCAGAGATTTTAATTAATTGAATACAATTAGGTTTTTTTTCCTAATATGTTTCTATACACGATAGAGCAGAGACTCTGAGCTTCAAAGTTTCGTTTCATTATTAATTATTTGTTTTTATCCATAGTTTCAGTATAGTATTTTGTTCAGAAATTTAATTTTATTTACTTAATTTCTTCTTGCTATTTTGAGAAATTGAGGAATTTAATGAAATACAAATATAATTAATAGATAATTTTTCACCTGAACATTAATATTTATTTTGTATGTTCTATATTTAAATTTGCAAGCTTGAGAAGCCACATGCATTATTTAGCGTAAAATAAATTTTCCTGCTACTATGTTATTCAAAATTGTGTTTGTTTCTTTCAAGGGTAAAAGTGAATACTTTAGAATTGAATACCGAGATATCGAGACTGCAAATTCCGGCTGTGAACATTATGCCGCTAGTAAGTTACGTTTAAAAAAAATAATGATGCGCGTACACTAATCGTCGTGTTACATGTCTTCGACGGAAACATAGTGTCTCGTATCGCTCGCATTTCGCCATGTCATTTTAAACATAAAAACACATCGTCCATGGAAATAATAGCTGCGAGGTGAAGCTGCTTTTCTCTCTTTTGGGCCGAAAGAACGCTGCGAGTTTCATATCATTAAAATAGAGTTATTGACAAAAGCGCCGCATATATAAAGCGGGGTACGGTTGCGGGATGGCGCAGCCTCGGGGGTGTCTCACAGATCAATAGGAATATTGAACAATTGTCTCTGGATACGGTTGAAACGAGCGGCCAAGACAATCAGCCTTCTGTGAACAATGCGTAGCTTAATGACGTAGCGCCACGGCTTTCGTCCTTTTACCCGCCTCTCTATTACCCCTCACCTCACGCCCAATATCTCCGCATTCATAGTTTATCTTGCTACTAAAATATATTATCATTTTAATGTTTGTTGCGTATCAATTATTTGGTTTCAAAATTATTGGGTTTAGTTATATCAATAAAATAATCCTGCAGAGATAAGATGAATTAAAAGGATTATTTGATTAATGGACCGTAATTCATTTTTGTGATAATAAAATTCGGTAAAGAGAATTAGTTTTTCTTTGGAATCAGTTTTTAGACGAACATTACAAAATACTATTTTTTTATTAAAAATTTCCCCCCAATAAAACTGTAGAAATTAATTAATATTTAAGAAAAAGAATGTTGGAAATTTAATTAAGTAAAATACAAATTGCAAGGGATATTACTAAGAATATATAAATAATAAATATGAATATATTTATTATTTTATAAAACTGAATATATAATGCACATATGTAATAATTACACGTATACCCATGCATTTTTCGTGCATTTCGCGTTATAGCGTATTTCTTCTTTCTCACTTTTAGTAATAACTCTCTTTCCAACATCATAGCTTAAGCAAATATTGAATTTGTCTGTGACATTTACTAATTTATGATTTTGACACAAGCTTTTTCAGACACGCGTTTTTATTAACAGAATTATCAAAAAAGCAAATTAGCATATATTACGTATGAAGAACGTTTGACTGGATCTATACATAAGGTTGTTAGTCTCTCTTTTTATATCGTTGATGACAATGGCACTGGCATTGGCTACGGTTTGTGTTTTAGGGATCAATAATTTATGTAAATGTGTATGCGGCAAGGGTGCTACCTTGTGGCGGAGAGTTACCACCAGGAAAAGGGGTTATAGTGGGACGGGGGTAAATGTTGGCAGCAGCGGCGATGGCGACGCTATACGGTGTTGGAAAGGAAGAGAAGATCGAGACACGAAGGGGCTTGACGTCCAACCCTTTCATCGATTGTACTTCTAGGCTGCCTTTCAGCCCTTCGGTGGCAGTACCTTACGCACCCCCGCTATGCTTCAAAAATCTGCCACGGGCTAATACTCAATTTTCCTTCCTACATTTTGCCTGATCTTTAACTTAACTTTGCACAATATCGATCAGAACGTTTCTTTCAATCTGTAAGAAGGAAACAGTACAGGGTTTTAAGATTTTAATATATTTGATATAAATGTAGATACTGATTTGTTTATCTATTATAATAATATCTATTCAAAAATAATATATGTGTAAAGGTATTCGTCTAATTTAATAAAATTAATCATACCTATTAATCATATCGAAGAATTGTTTATTGTATGTTTTGATACGAAATGTATATATATATATATTATTAATGTTATTATAAATGAATTATAATATTTATTAGAATTTGGATTGGAAGGATTTTTCTTGGATAAAGCTTTGTTATTATCATTTTAGATAATCACAAATTATAAACTTCGTTATGTTGTTTCGTGGTAAAATCACTTTGGATGAGACTAATAGATTTCTCAACTTAATCGAGGGATTTTACGCGTAATACCTGGTATTTCTTTCCTACTTCACTGTCTTTTACTCCGTTTTCGACTAAGACATATATTCAGAGGATCTTTCTGATCCTATAAAGCGGGCCTTGAAATTTGAGATGGAAAAAGAAGCGCAGAAATTAAACATAGTAAGAGAGAAATCACTTGAGATAGAAAATTAAATGGTCGCAGGATCATAATGCTTTGATTTCTTTTCTTTTGTCACTTGAGAATAGAAAGCAGCAGGATATATAGCAGCGGACAATGACTTATCTGGCTCGTTTCTTCATTTCTTGAAGCAGTTGTCGTGTTTCGTGACCCTGCATCATTTCGGTGGAACGCGAACTAATCGAAAATCCCCGATTGACTCATAATGCGCATGCTTTTTAATGCTAATAGACGTTAAATTGCAACCTGCCGTGGTAAAGGATGAAACATTTCGTTACTGTTTTAAGCTCGTTCCCTACTTGTTTCCTTATTACGTGATGTATTAAAGAACAATATTCTTTGAAATTGGAAGACTTAGCGCTTTCGGCATTTATCCCAAGGGCGATTTATAAATACCGTATTTCGTATATTACTTTGCAATAATAAGTGGAAAAAATTGAATGCGACGAGTTAATTGATTTTAATTTTCAATTACCTGGAGTTATTAATGGAAAAAACAATAGACTTTAGAGTTTCGATGTTCAGCTACTTTCCTTTCATCACATATCTTAAAGCCATAGTGGCTTCATCTCGTCCCTTGTTCTTTGATCTCCCCAATAATCAATATATTCTCTAGCATAACTATAATGGCCACCCCATTTGAATATACAATCGAAAAAGCTCCCCTCTCGCACAACTCCAACAATACCAATCATCCGAAATACCATGCTTTTTGTTGTACTTGTATATGCTCGTTCTCGTGTTACTTCTCTGTCTTTTTACGCATTCGATACGGTCCTCAAACCGCGAGAGTGGTATTAAAACTTTTTCAGAACAATGTGCGGGTGTGTCCTTTTCGATATAACCCTGAAATAAAGATAGTGGCATCAATGTCCGGTGTTCTTTCAATTTGGCATTTAATAAAAAGGTCAAGGGGTGTATTTGTCTTCGAGACACGCACTTATCCTTTTATCTTTGATATGGTTTTATGAATATTGTGTGGACGATGCGTTCATATGTTTTTTTTATTTTTGACATATAGCCTATGAATAGTGAAAAATTATACTTTTGCAATAATTGAAACTTTTTATTTTTATTATCAGGACTTTTTGATTTATGCAAATTTGCCTGATGTTTTCGTGACTAGTAATTGAAGACATTGGTTTACAAACGATGTTTTAAATCTAATGTATCTTTACGCAAACCTTTATTCTACTTATTTAATATTTTCTATAGTTGTTTTATTGAAAAAATTAATTCTTTTTAAACTCTCGAAAGTTGATTTTTTGTAGACTTGATTTTTTCTTATAATAAAGTTGAGTCTTATTGTTATAAAGTTAGTCGAATTTTGGTTTGCGTTTTTCATAAGCCTCGAATGTCCTTCTATGACACCCGTTACGGGTGCTTTGGCGGGTTAATAAATCAATTCCTTTGCGGAATAGGAAGAGAGTCGTTTCAGTTCTAGGTTGGTTTTTGGTTTCGGGTGCACTCGATCCGAAAATAAGGATTTACATATTCATGCAAGAATCCCGCCGGAGGATCCGTGGAGAGTAGGCGTCCTTCTATCAGTCCGTATTTATATACACAGACTATATGTATGCCAGACACAAGGATAGTTCGTAATGGGATTTTCGAGATTCTGTCGAGAAGAAGAGCCGTGATGTATTGACTTGCTCGATATATCGTGAGAGCTTCAAAACAAATACATTAGATTAGAAACTTTTTATTTTCGCCACGAAACGACCACCCTCGATTTCCGCGACAAATTGATGTCGTTGCTTTGCCAACGCGAGACCTGCAAATTTGCCCGAAACTTTCGACGCTTTCTAAAGAGGCAACAATATCGCATTCTTGATTCGTTTGTCACATTCCACCACGGAATCGTAACATTTTTACAAAGTTTACGTGACTGGAATATTAACTGTAGCGTTAACCTTTCATTTCGGCTAATTTTTCATGCTTTTTTACACAAACATAGAAGAAGAAAATCGGATAGATTTAACTTCACTAAGTAAATTCCAGTATTGAATATCTTAATTCCCATTTTTAAAAAAAGTATTTCATAAGATTTAATAATAATTGAATTATCTTTATATATAGCCTGTAATTTAAATGAAATAACATTTTTATTGATACTATATTTTCTTTTTCAGTGTGATCCTTGCAAGCGTACGTTCACTAGAATACTTTTCGAAGAGAATGACGAATAACTTAAGGTGTTCTTTCGGTTTTCTTTCCTTTCTACATCCCCTGATATATCGAAGCGCAACGGCGAGCGATTCCCACGAAGGATACCGCGAGCCAATCTTTCGGAAACCAGCCCTAAATCCGAAGGACACCGCGATATTTATAGGTCGGATTTAAAGTATAAACTGGAGCGGATAAGGGTGAGTAGCTGTGCTCCTATTTTCTAAGAGACAATCGTCTCACTGAAGGGGAGGGGTGACAAATCTAAAACCTTAAACCGAAGTAAATACTATACTACGTGTATTTGGGGGTTGTACGAATTTCAGGGTTGAGAATACTTTATAGATCAAGATTTGAATTCTGTATCAACAAATATTGTTGATACGGGATTCGAATTCCGTCTTATCGGGGATAATAATCCACGATAAGGCAAGATGTTTAAATCTTTCTAATTCGGAAAATATTTAAAAATAACAAATATTAATAAAATTTACTTGGTACACTGGCAAAATAATATGCTGATTAAATTTCAAACACAATTTGGAATTACATTACAAATATTAGATACACATTTGAAAAAAATATCATAAACACACATTTGAAAAAATGGATAAATGTATAATGTGTTCATCTTTTTTTCTTTTCTAAGTTAGTGTATATGATTGTATGTATAAATGTAATTCTAGCATGGTGTTTGTAATTCATCTAATATATATTATTTTTCCATACGTATAATAAATAGCTATTTTATTAAATTATAATTAAAAGAGGTTGATAATATTAATACACAGAATAATACACATATAATCTGAGATAAATGAATTAAAAAAGTAAAATGAACATTATTAATGATTTTTTGTGGTTAAATTTCTGATAAAGTTATAAAATAAATTAGTTATTAAATCTATATTTATGTTTTATTTCATTGAGCTTTAATCAGGTTTAAAAATAAATACAACAAATCACACAATAATTTGTATATTATTAAATATTATTTCTACAATTAATTACTGAATTTAGTTTAGCAAATAATATTTCTTTTTCTATAGAAAATGATATAAATACAATGGAATCATAATTATACATATATATATATATATATACACTGGGCAAAAAAAAAATGCACCACTTAAAAATGCGCCAAAAATATTGAATATTTAAAATGTCATATCTTTGTTGGAAATGTTCCAAATTAGATGAAACTTTGATTTTTGAATAGTTTGAAGCTTTCTCTTTGCAACCATGTAAATTATGGTAATGCAAAATTCATTCTGCCCCCTGCCGCCCCCGATGAAAAACAGATGTCAAAAGTG
>JABFPK010001938.1:0-10854 GCA_022817445.1 Habroteleia sp. ZL-2020
TGATTATATCGTAGAGATTTGAAATATTTTAAAAATAGTTTTTTTAAACAAAAATTTCCTGTTAATTGTGTATTAATTGACTGTGTATACTTAATAGACAATCTAATTTCAGAGATTGTATATTCTAAGGTTTATAATAGTATATTACTTAATTATGATAAGCCAAGTAGAAAGAACATGTCATCCGTCTGGCAATAGTCTAGCCATTTGCCAGACGGATGCCAAACTGTTTTTTCTACTAAAGAGTTACTTAGTAGAGTTATTGCTGTAATCTAAACATATTCACAGTATTATCATTTTTTTCAGTAGTTTTTGTTTAAACAATGTTTACGTTGTTAACAAAACAATGTTTTCCTTAAATAAATATATTAAATAATTTAACAATTGTCATGTGGTATATTTTTCTCTTTTTCTTTAGTAATATATTTATTTTTATATACATTATGTAATAAATACAATTTTTAAGATTTAAGATTAATTAAATTAATGAAAATTAATAAAATGAAAATAATGCATTGAATTCATTATAAATAGTCTATAAGTTAATATGGAATTATTTGCACAAAAATCAAAATAAAGTACTATATTAATATTTAATAATTAAAAAAACTTCTAGTCTTATTTATTAATTCTTATGATTATTCTAATATTTATAAGACAAATATGTGCTAGAAGTTGAAATACTAGATAAAGTTATAGATTAAATTGATTATGTTGATTTATACATTTTGAAATATTATATGCAAAATTAAATATTTATAAAATAATAGTATTATAAATAAAAGTATAATATGAACATTATCTGAGTTCCATCATGGGACTATAATGGGACCTATATATAAACGTTTAATGCGGTTTCACTGTGCAATCAACATATGTCTTTTATGGATAGTGTGTGGACCAAAAAAAGTGATTTATAGTGCATAATAATTTTCTAAAGTTTTTACTTTCCTTTCCTATTTACAATATTGAAATGTATATTTTTAATCCTTATTCAGTGAAAGGAGTTTTTCTTATATAAATTAACATTTCTAATAAACACGTACAAATAATCGATACAAAAAATTGAAACATTATTTTCTGAAATAATTCACACTGTTTATTAAATGAACAAATAGATTTTTTTAACTTTTTATTTAAACAAATTTATTTACAGATTAGCCCTGTGCATGTACATAATATGCAGTATTGGTACATAGTAACTTAAACATTATTTATTTGTTTAGGACGAGGGTTATTTTAACCTGCACCTTTGCACAAATTCAAATGGGAAACTAGATATTGCTTTCCGAGTGTTGATTTGCTACCTTATCTGATGTATTAGAAATTTGGACAATCATCAGTTTACCTTTTTTATTGACCGACGTAAAATGCATTTAGAAATTTGTATAATTTATTACAAATAAATTTAATATTCCAATTTTAACCATTGTAATATTTCACAAGAATTGTTATTTCAGTTATTTAATGTTCTTAAAAATGTGAACCTAATATGAAAAGCATTATTATTAAATTGTAGACGTATTTAATTTATTCACTTTAGCTGCAATCACAACGTTTCAGAGATTTGGTTAAACATACTGAGTAATATTTCCCTTCCCTTAATAATGTTACTCAGAACTATATCATGCTCATGATTTTCTCATAACCAAAACACTCTTTGCGCTGCGTCACTGTTATTAAATATCTTCCATTTCCAGCAACTTTCCAAAAACCAAATCAAACCATTTCCGTAACCATGCAGATTTGCCGAAAATCAAATAAATCTGCAAACATATAAAAGACAAGAACTGTAAAAAGGGGGAAATGAGCACGCAGAATATTCTGCAACGAGAAAAGACAATCCCATAGTGTTTGGACGATAGTTTTGGAGAGGTGATTTTTCGAAAGGTGTCTGGTTGGTGCAAATGGTAATAATAAAATGTAAAGGGTATTCGGTGGAGAGAGGAATCTTGGATGAGAGAGTCGGGGTGTCGGAGGCTACAGTATTTGAACTTTTGCAGGGGGTGGCAAGCGCCCTCTACCTCGCGGAGCATTTCGCTTGAACAGTTTGGTTGGGGCTTGTCTGCGTATGTAGTCGTCGGCGTCGGCGTCGACTGCTGTGGCAGCGGTGGCGGCGCAGGGCGGCGCGGGACGCCCGGGGACCATGGCTAGGGGGTTAGTCTAGACGGGGGTTAGTTTCCCTCGCGCCCCTCCCGGGGCTCATCTCCCTAGCCACCGACGTCACACCACTCAGACTACCGCTGGATAGGTTGCAACCGATGTCGTGGTAACCGCCGCGATGCACTCGTCCAAAATCTCTTAAGTATCCTCGTTCCAGAAATCAAGAGTGGTCGCCTCGTGAAAAGAAAAATAAAGAGAAGCATTTTGACAAAAAAACCAAGTGCCGGAACAAAAACTGACGCGGGATCATGTCGAGACGCGCTGAGAATATTTACTACTCGGATCGAATTTCAATTTACCGAGGGTGTAACAAGAAATTAGTTAATATCACTGCTTGTAATTACTTTTTATGCAGAATTAAGCAGATTATTCGTAAAATTCAATTATAAATTCAACAAAACTTCTAACATTTGTTTCGCTTTCTGGTTCTTTGGTCATTTTTAACATTGATAAAATTTGAATGATTGAAATAATTAAATAAGTTTCTTATCATTGTAGGGTGATGGAATACGTGGAACCCACGTTGAACCAATGGAGAACGAACGACGAAATTATTTTTTACGTATACGATTTATACGTATATAAATTATTCAACATACGAATAATTTTAAATAGCCCATGAAAAATTCACGTGGCATCCACGTGTATTCTATATCGAGAGACGGTAGTATATTCTTTTGAATACACGATTATGACAATCGTAATTCAGTTAATACATATAAATAGAAAATCCTCTTTATATTTCAACAAGGTATTGCACGTTGTCCACTGAGACCATTTTTTTTAAACTACTAACATTGTTACTGAAATGGATTTATAATGTGTATTTAAAGCATTTGTACAATCAACATTTAAATTTTTACTAGCATCATGGGACATTTTAATAGATTGTTTTAGTTTCGTTAGTTTTCGTATTATTAAACAGCACCTTTGCAAAATCCAAAATCACATCGTTTTATTCAAGCAAGGTTTTCTCTTAATTGGCATAAGTTGACACAAAATTTTATGAAAAGCGATATAAAATTGTGTAAATAGAAATAATGAATTAATATTAAAGTTATCTATTCATATTAGTAACAATTAATACAGTTCAAATAATTCTTTCATTGAAAAGAATATTATTTTAAGTGACACTTTAAAATATATACCCTACCCTAATGGAATAAATTGTTTTGAAAACGTTTCGCGAGAATGCTCAAAAGGGTTAAAAGCATATTACGTTTGTTTCGTCTATATTCAAAATGTTTTCCCGTATTTCATAAATAATATTTGTATACAAATTTTATGTTCTGCCGAAGTAATACAAAATTAAATGCATTAACTACGTTAAATTTTGACAATGATGGATGCTGGTTAGTTGCTAAAATCAAATCGTAATTTTGTCCAAGACTTAATCGTATTGGTTCGTCTCGTGTTAAGAGTATAATGTTGACAATTACGCACGAGTGGGATTTACACACGAGCCATAGGCGACTGTCGTAAATTTACACGGGGGATAATTATACCCTTGATACGAATAATATTTCACGGTTGCGCAATAAATGTCGTATTTCACGAACTTTTAGCGATAACCACATAGACATAACCTTACTCGCGCGGACTTTGATGTGTTTGCGCATGTGCAGCGTGCATAAAAGACTATATTACGCCCGCTTTACCGTACGCAATGGACTATTTTATGCACGTCAAACACGAGTGTAATGCAACAATTGTTGTGCACGTGTGGCAAAATTATATTTTCTTTAATGAATTAAATTAATCAATATTACATATTTCCTTTATACTTCCGCGTTTGCAACATTGATTTGTGAATGTATAAAGCTTGATAAAGAAACCATTGAAGTGCATTTAATAAATGAATGATGAGAACTTAATCGACATTTTATTAAATGATAAAATAAACCTTACTATTATCGAATGCGAAATTGAAAAATCTGCAACTTGTCAAATAAAAATATAGAAATAAAACGACAATCAGTGAAAGAGAGACCAAAATGTATGTAACCGAGTGGCGAAGCTACATGAACAGTTCGGTGGTCACAGAAATTTTCTTACGGGTGTCAATACGAGTTGCAAAAGGAAGACGATGTCATCCGGCTTGAGCCGGCTATTCGTCAAATGCTTTGATGATACGTGACTGAACGGCGCCTCGCAACGAGCGTAAAACTACGCCAAAGGATTCGTCTGAAAGTAAAAAGCAGCTTGACAAGTTTCGTCAAAGTGGGAAGCCATGCAAAGAATGTAATTGCGAGCTTCGACGAGTCACAAAGATAGTTCGACGAAATAAATTCGCAATATCGCAGCTTTATCAATTTTATATGGAGACGCGACACTTACGTGATTTGATTCCACTTCCGAACTCCATATTTTTATAATACGGAGAACATTATTAAATTTCAACAAATATATATTGACGAAAGAAAAGGAAATATTTTCATTAAAACATAGCATATTTGAACTTACAGATTTTACATTTATTAATTTTGAAATCAGGGTTTAAGCGAAAATTTTATTAACAATTTTTTGCTTGAAGAAGACAGCAAAATATTTCGTGGAATAATAACACGAATTAAAGTCAAATCAGTTTTGCAAATTTGAGGTTGATTGCGAATTCATTTCTCTCCGAAAGAGAAGTTGCAGTTAAAAGGTGAGAAAATTGTTACCAGATGGTTTTGTTTAGTCTGCTAAACGCCAGTTACACGTGCACACACACGACACGACTTGATGGCAATAATCACAAAAGTTAAGCTTAAACAATGGCGTGAGCAAATTAGTTTCTAAAGCCTGCAGTAAAATGAAAGCAACAAAAGTTGATTTCCTGCGCTATTCATATATTCCATTTGACGTTTTAATTCGCGAAACATTTATTCATCCAGTATCAAAACCTAGAAATATTTGTTTCATTTTTTAAAAACGAAATATTTTAAAATAATTAAAATTTTGCAAATGCGCAAATTTAATTTATTAATATTTATTTATCTCTTATGATTTTTCTATAGAAATTTTTAAGCGAATTCTACAATATATTGCATATAACGATCTATAAATCGTCGAAAAAAAAAATTTGGAACTCGCGTATACATTTTTTATACACGCATATTTATGAGGTTAAGCTAATTTGTAATCTCGCATAACAATAATAGTATGAGATTTAATTTTTTTTATTTTATATGATGATCACAAATATATAAAATACCAACTTCACATTAACACTATCATTTCTTATGCAAGTAGTAAGTAAATCAGCGCAAAAATATTACGGTTTCCTTTCGTTTCTGAACGTCAATGTGGCATATTCTAGCGGACGTTAGATGAACCGTTTCGCGATACGTTGTTGTATATATATATATTTACGGTGGTATGGCAGAGAGAAATATGTTCTGGTTTGGAAAAGGTTTACAAGATAAATGCTCCAGTAGATAAATATGTCACTATATCTTTTAAAAGAAGATCTATGCAATATCACATTATAACCTGCTATTATGTTTTTATGTGGAGATGAAATCCATTTATCGCTATGTTTTTCAATATAGGCTATGTATCACGTACTATATGCATCACTATAACAAAATGTAATTATCTTTATGTATTTTTACAAAAAGTATATATCAAGTAAATAAAAATCAAAAAATCAACTTTAAAAAATGCTTCAAAAATCCATCGTTTCATTATTATTATATTGCAATATTGCTTATGATTATTATTAGCTTTTTCATCTAAAACTTCTAGATACATTTTTTACCTAAGAAATATTATTATAAAAAATTAATATTAAATTAAATAATTAAATATACAAAATTATTCTTTATTGACAAAAAGCATTTATTAGAAAAGATTTTTTTCTAATAAATATAATTAGAATTAAATAAATATATTTAATTAAAATTACTCATGTGTTTACTGATTTGAAATTCAAAATTATAATATATATAATCAAATATTTTATTTGATAGTCAAATGAGTATATACAGACATTTTACATTGATTTTTAAATTATTCGATTATTATCTATTTTAAATTTTTATACGCTGTTTTTCAGACATATTTTAAAATCAACAATTTATTTATTCTACTAAAAACTTTATTTCCCAATTAAAATGTAATCGTTTCCAATCAATTTGTTATTTTATTTTAATGACTATGAACATTTCATAAAGTAAAGGTGAAATTATGCATTAACATATCACAAAATCTATACATTAAAATGCAGGCCTTACTTCCCAAGTTTAAGATCACGTAAGCAATGTTTTAAAACACATTTTAAACAGTTAATTTCCAATGTAATAGAAGCGAATTAAAAGAAATTTATAATAATTTCCTCAAAAATATTCGCCATGGTATCTTCGTATAAGCATTTGGTACGTTATAAACAAGTTTTTAGCTCAGTCATTGAATTCCGTCACAACGTGTTTACGCGAAAAAACATCAAAACAACCCCCATTCCAGCGTTCGCTAACCGGTTCAACATGAAAGACCGGGACAATTCAGATAAGATTTCTGATTATGCCGCATCATTTTTACTCCTCGTTTTCTTTTTATAATTTTGTAATATATTACCCGCGTAGAAAAAATAAGTCTGGCAAAAGTCTGATCAAGTCTGGCCAAATCTGGCTAAGTCTGGCCAAGTCTGGCTCGTGATCGAATTCCAAACCTTCCTTTTTATATATAGCCAGATTATTTTTGCTTTCCTTTTTATAGGATAGCCAGACTACCAAAGTTTGGCATGCTATTTTTTAATAAACGTTAATAATAATATAATAATAACTTTTAATAAATAATAAATAATAATATAATAATAACTTTTAATAAATAATAAATAATTATATAATAATAACTTTTATAGTCTGAAATGAATCTGGATCGCCAGTCTAAAAATATAGTTAGAACTCAATCATGATCCAGACTTTGTGTCCAGACCCAGACGTTCGCCAGACTTTCGCCAAACTACATTTTTCTACGCGGGTAATTTGCTCGTTTCCAAAAATTATATATAAATAAACTAAACTTTATTTTATTATTAAAATCACATAATTTCATTAGAAAAATATTTCGATTAATTTCGCCAATACAATATCTTTCGCAAAATTGAAGTAAATTTCAATTTTTGCATATCTATGTTTTTTTTCAAATTCGTTCATTTTGGAAATATGAAGAAAATAAAATGGTAGGAGAATCACGTTCAATTTTCCTAATTATTCGTTATAAATACCAGACGTAATTTAGTCGGATATAGCTGCACGAGGATCCGGTATATTTCGTTCTGATTGTAGTTTGCCAGATATTGTCCAGACGTTAGTCAAATATTATCCAGGCTTTTTACTACAACCTTTCCTTGCCTGGAATTTTCATTTCGAATTTGATTATAACTGATAATTTATAACAGACATTGCGTCATACCTTGGTCGTTTAACACTCGAAGAAAGCATTCCGTATATTAATTCATTCAACTAAAATTTATTATTAATATATTTCAAACTATATTATTTATTATTGTTATGAAATGAATTTATTTATTTTACACGCGGAGAAAAATAAAATTTAAAATATTACTAATCAATGGCTATTGTTAGAATATGATTAATTTTATCCATTTTCTGTTTAAATTTAGAGAAACGATAACGTTATTCGATCTGTTTCATGTTATAATATACAATAATATTCTTGTAAGTTAATTTCGTTAATATCACAAAAATATTTTAAGCTGAATCTGGTTACCTGGTATCAGCTGACATATAACAGTAAATTTAATTAATATAATTACTGAAATAACACGGTGCTTACACTGTATTCTGTTATTATTACCGAATATTTTGGTAATGGTAACCAGAATTCTTGATGTCTATACTTATTTTTTGCGTGCATACAAAATTTTCACTGGTTGAACCACCAGACTCTTATTAATCATATTTATATTCACATATTTTATTTTCTATTAAATCTATAGATTTTTATAATAGCATAAAATTAGGCACAAAAATATATAGAATCAAACAAATTTCCTAAAAAGAATGTCGTCTAAATCTTATATCAAATTTCAATTAAAAAATTAATGCATACACTGGCTTAAGTTAACAAAAATGGAAATAATTAAATAAAATATTTTCAGGAACATAATAATTCAAAATGAAAATGACAATATTCTTTATTTGTATACGCTTTAATAAAAAAAAAGTTAGATTCTCATAATGTAATTCACAAAATGGAGTAAGTGAAAATTTCATTATTGAGTATACTGCTAGATTATTTCATATCTAAGATTAGGAATCAGATTAACAGGTAGCATTTTTGAAAAATAATATGCTGTGTATTTGAAAGCATCCTTAAATGCAATATCATCAAATACAATTTTTTCATTTCATTCATATTCAAAATGTTTATTAATTCATTAAAGAAACAATAAAATTCAGTCATTTATAAATTTTTTTGTTAAATTTAAAATTAAATAAATTATTTTATAATTTGTTTTGAAACATAATAAAATCGTTCAAAGTCTTTTTCGTAATTTTCCCACTCAAATTTGTCAAAACATAATAACGTGATCTTAAACTTCAAATAAAATTTTAGTGGAATGTAAATTTTTCGAATACAGAATAAAAAGTTAATTAGCTGACATTTATTCGACTTATAGTAACATTAATTATAAACGATTTGTTCCAGAGAGTAATCTTGAAATTTTGTATTTTCGAAACCGTCCATTTCAAACGTGTACCTAATTAGCCGTCTCTAATTGTCATAAAATATATACTATTCACAGATTCCCACGTCGAACACAGTCACACCCTAAAGCAATAACGTAACAAAGTTTCGTCTGCGAATTCGGTCAACTCAAAACATTGCTCGAATAATCAAAAACACCCCTTTTCGATTTAAAAACCTTTTACCCCACACCCAGATATTTTTGCCAAAAGCTCGCACAAAACGTAAACAAATCCGCATAAACAACACAAGACAGATAGGACTAAAAAAGATTGCATGGGGGGGGGGGCGAACACTTGACTCCGGTCACAGGACATTTCAATTTACCACCTGCCATTAGCGACAGTGCGGATATTATAGGCTTATGAATTTTTAACAGCAAACATCTGTTTGACAATTTGGACGGATTGGATTTGCGTACGTGCTAAAGTGGCGGCATCTGTGTTCGGGCGAGTCAAGCTCGGAACAGTTGGCCCTGCGGAACGAAATCGTTGGCGTGTAGCGCGTGTAGCAAGCGTATAGCTGGGAAAGTCTCCCATCCCATGATACGCAGCGTCTCGGAAGCGTCGTTTCGGGAGACTTTTGGAGGGGGCGTCTAGACGCAACGTCACGAGTACCTAGCGCCTCATACCCTTCCTCATCGACCGATGACGGTCGGATCTAGACTGGTCGGGGCGCGGGGCTGGAGAGGATCAGGTGGAGACTGAAACGGGGGGAAGGACGAGGGTGACTCTCCGACTTTTTGGTCAGAAATTGTTGCCAGTGCGCGGCTTCAAGAAAGAAAGACGGAAAGCACGCAAGAACAAAACGGATACAAACAGAGAATGAAAGGAATGGGGAAGCGAATCGAAACATTGGAAGTTGGGAAAGAAAGAGGCATCTTCCGTGTAGAAAGTATCGGTCCACGGGGGGTCCTGGCAAATTACGATTTCGAGACGACCTGTCGCCATTTTGAAATAGAAGCAGAGCAGACCGCGATAACGGACTTAATCACGAAAGGTGAACGGGTAATTCGGTAACAACATTTCAAAACTTTCGGATGTAACGTGGTTGAAACATATACTTTTTGTAATTGACAATATAGCAGTTGAGAGGAATGTAATAATTGGGAGATGAAGATGCTAATGATGGTTCTTTCAATTTGCAGGAAACCAGTTTGAACCTTCGCGTAAATAATTTGTTCCAATGTGGTAATTATAATTATAAATAACAGAACTTATTCAATTAACTGAAAGGCAGTAACCGGAAAATTAGTAAGAAAAACTATTTAGTAAGAAGCAATTCTGATTGAAATTAATTCAACATTCGGTTCGAAGGTTGTAGAAATAAATATGTCTTTTCATATGGCCGTAAAGATTCTAAATTCGTCGCATCTGAAGCAACCCTTTAACTTATTACAAAAGTAATAAAATATTATACAATATAACAATTTATTCTTCCATTTGTGGAACCATCAGTGATGAATACCATCTATTACCAATCAGTATTTTCCTTCTAAATATTAAATAATTGAAGGATCGGTTAAATATAATATATAAATTCGTCTCGCCTGGCCTATGTTTTATCAAAGATTCAGCTTGAATTAACCTGCGTGTCGTCGAAGTTACCAGTTTAAACATTAAAAGTATGATTTCATTTTTGTTTCGTACAGTTAGATACTATATTAATTTTTTAGGTGGAAAGGTAAAGTGAAAGATAAGGTAGACATTTATATTTCAAAAAATTGTAAGATTTAAGGAGGATATAGGAAAATAAAGCCGGGGGTTGTGAAACAAGGTGATGAGAGTTGCGCGAGCATTAGTGACGAAAGTTTTCCAAGAGTTATCCTTTGACGGTAAAAAAAACCCTCCTGCGCATAGTATGACTGAAAATGATTAGGTCTGTTCGGGGATTTAGGGAGTACATTCGTTAAGGATGTGTAACGTAGGTACGCCATTTCTTGTCCTATGAAGATATTATTCAACGTAGAAAGGTC
Source organism: Habroteleia sp. ZL-2020 (assembly GCA_022817445.1). Classification (NCBI taxonomy): domain Eukaryota; kingdom Metazoa; phylum Arthropoda; class Insecta; order Hymenoptera; family Scelionidae; genus Habroteleia; species Habroteleia sp. ZL-2020. The sequence continues at coordinate 10,835 of JABFPK010001938.1, forward strand.
AGTTATATATGACTCTGGGT